>CAIGRT010203309.1:0-18962 GCA_903798405.1 Fraxinus platypoda | reverse complement strand
ATCCGAAGCTCATGAAGCCGACGTTGTCTCTTGGAATAGATTTGAAGAGCTATTAGAAGTGATTGATGTAACACTTGTAATAAAGTTGTCAATGTGTCAGCCAATTGTATAGGGCGGCTGACCTCTTATCAATGTATTAATTATATGAATAGACAGTGATGTATGCCCCAATTTGAGAGATGATGCCACGTGGTTCTGATCCAACGGACACGACATCGGCCAATGCAGTATAAATAAGTCCTCTTTATAATTAAAAAAGGGAGATGTTGATTAATGGAAATCTGGACAATCATATGTTAGAAATATATGCTGGAACCCTGGAGAATTTCATAAGAATACAATATTGAATATTCCTTTGGTATTCTTATATGTTTATCAAACGTGAACTCCAACATATAATATATCAACTTCTATATGCATTTTTATCTATCCTTCCACATATTCCTACTTTGTTGTTACATAGATTAGTTTGGTTTCCGTCCGGCAATCGTTGTTAGCACGGTTGCTTTTGTTCCACCCGCCGAAACTTGAACATTTTTGTCTCTCGCCACAATGTACCTCCCGCGTCCATTTCCTCATTGATACCGTCATCATTCCGGTAGGAACACGTCGGAATCGTACTTGAGTTGGCCCGACGTCTGTTGATTCATTTTTTAGGGTCAACAGATATTGTGATATGGCAAAAAACCACCCCCCATCCGAAACGTTTTTCTTATATTCACAGTAATTAAGTAAGTCCATGCATTACATAAATAATTATGCCTAAACTTATGGGACTATTGCTGCTCATCGCCTCTGGGGCCCAGAGAAACGATACCACATAGCACGATACGTGGGCAGATAGTCAACAAGAAAGTCAAAAGAAGACACATAAGATCAAACACACAAAAGAAGACAAACAGCCGAGGTCATCACACATCGTCCGAAGTTGTTACACTGCATGACAAAGTCCAGGTCGAAGCTCTTCTTCAAAGTCGAAGCTGCCTAAAGGAGATGAAGTCCTCCACTTGGAGAACCATCTCAGATCTCTCCGAGGATCTCAAACTCATCCGAAGCTCATAGAGCCGATGTTGTCTTTTGTAATAGATTTAAAGATCTATTAGAAGTGATTGATGTAACATTTATAATAAAGTTGTTAGTGTGTCGCCTATTGTATAGGGCGGCTGGCCTCTTATCAATGTATTAATTGTATGAATAGACAGTGATGTGATGTCTCAATTTGAGAGATGAGGCCATGTGGTTCTGATCCAACGGACACGACATCGGCCAATGCATTATAAATAGGTCATCTTTATAATTAAAAAAGAGGGATGTTGATTAATGGAAATCTGGACAATCATATGTTCGAAATATATGCTGGAACCCTGGAGAATTTCATACGAACATAGTATTGAATATTCCTTTGGTGTTCTTATATGTTTATCAAACGTGAACTCCAACATATAATATAGCAACTTCTATATGTATTTTTATCTATCCTTCCACATATTCCTACTTTGTTATTACATAGATTAGTTTGGTTTCCGTCCGGCAATCGTTGTTAGCGCGGTTGTTTTTGTTCCACCCGCCGGAACTTGAACATTTTTGTCTCTCGCGCAAAGTACCTCCCGCGTCCATTTCCTCATTGCCACCGTCATCATTCCGATAGGAACACGCTGGAATCGTACTTAACTTGGCGTGAGTGGGCCCAGCATTTGTTGATTCATTTTTTGAGGTCAACACAAACCAGTGTCAAAAAGATTTATACGAAAGATTTGTTTAAGGGAGAATTATTTAGGTTGCAAATTAAGACATCATAAAACTAAGGGTAATTAGCAAAAAAACATCCTTATTGAGTGTACTCATTGCGAAAATAGTCCCTATCATTTGAAACATCGTATTTACACCCTCATTTCAAATATTTCTTATGGAGTTGGTCATTTCCTTCATGTTACGTTAAATCCTTTCGTCAAATGTAGATAATTGGTGCAAAAAGTCCATTGCGCAAATCGTTTATTTTGTTTTAATTTTGACATTTGAGCACTTAGATCAACCTTCCTTTGCATAAAAAGCCCTTATCGTTTATTTTATCCATTATTGTAAAATTACTAATTTAGCCTCATCTTTAAATAAACAAATAGTAAAGAAAGAAATAATATAAAAAATGAGTTTCACGTAAAACAATTTAACACAATTTAATATGAGGGTAAATGAGTCATTTTACAACATTTTAATGGAAAAATAGACAGTAAAGACCTTTTGTATGAAGAAAGGTCAATTTGAGTGCCAAAGCAAAATTGAAACGATAGGGAGGATTTGCATAATGAAGTTAAACGATATGGACATTTTACATCAATTACCCACGTTTCATGCAAAGGTTTAACACAATATGATGGAAAGGACCCTCCGCAAAAAAAGTTTGAAATGATAAATGCCAAGTTTAAAACTATAGGAACCGTTTTCTACAGTGAGTGCAAACAATAGAAATGTTTTTCGCTAATTACCCTAAAACTAACGAAGGATTTCTAGAATATTTAAATAGGAGATAATTAGCGAGCGGTAATATGTTACAATTTTTTTTGTCAAAAATATGTAAATAGTAGATAATCAAGTCAATTACTATCATGGCGTAAAATTTTGGACGCTCTCATTCCATTCCAGATAAAAAAAATATTGGTATTGTTTCTCCTCTGGTTCCCTAATTGACCTTGAAAATGGGATTGGAGGAAACCTTGGTAAGACATATTAGATGTGATTTGCATGCTTGTTTCTGCTTGTATCTGTTGAAAGAGAAGTTGCATAGTGGAATTATACGCAGTGATGCACATCATGTTCGCGGCCATGGTGCCACTTTTTTGGTGTGCTGAGCAGCAAACACCCTTCAACCTCTCAAGTGATGAGCTTGATGATCGTGGGTTCGAATCGACCGGACTTCATCCTTGGAGATCTCTCTCACCACTTTTCGCGAGTTAACACAATTTCCTTCCCCTGCCACTCATTTTGCCAAGACACTATTTTTTTCTTTGAAGGGGGTCTCCTTAAGTTGATTTCTTCGGAATCTCTTGTTCTTCCTTTAAGAACAAAATTTTTCACACCACCCTTTATTTCTTTAAGGATCAAAGGGTTGTAAATAAATATTTCCCTGATTTTTCTTCAAAACTCTAACTTGTTCTTTCTTCAAGAACAACATTTTTCTCAAAGTAGAATGGGATTGGTTTTTCGATAGGCTATTTCCTCACGGGATACACATGGTTAAAGTGCAATTTTCACAGACGGCGTCAATTTGTTGATCTCAAAAACTAGCGAGATACGTGGTCATCAAATCCCAGTTTCACTCTCACGTGTAATTTTGCTGCACATTTAAACAAAACGTTAATGCTTATGCACGTATCTAAAGTGGTAGTGAGGTAGTCGCAGACGCTCCGATCTCAAGTCAGTCAACTGTAAATGATATTTTTAAGTGTGGAATAAACAATGAACTCAAGTTATAAAAACTAGGTTGAAGAGAGAATACCAAACAATATATTGTGAATATGTGATTGTTTTATATTTGAGAGAGTGTGAGCTTTTATATTAGAAATGAATAAATGGTGTCCAATGAATACCTGATGCATGGTCTCATCTCAACATGTCATGGGTCAAGTTTGATAGGTGTCAATCCTAGCTATCCTAAGTACATGGTCATCTTAAATGACCTGAAAAGTAACCACCTTGTGTCATAGGCCTGTCATTTGAAAAGGGAACTGTAAAGTTGATTGACAATGTCGCTATAGAGCTGTCAAATATGTTAATGACATGGAATATCTCTTGGCTGAAGCAATATTTGTTGAAGCTGCCTTGTGAAGGCTTTTCACTTCGAAAATACACTCCAACAACTTGCGGTGCCTTGCCTTGGGCATGACACTTCGGATAAGGTGAAATCACTTCAGACAGGACACATAAACCACCTTGCATTGTGCTCGATTGCTTTGATCTAAGCTTAGGAGGGTTAGATGATGTAGAGTACGGATCTTGCATAGCTTCTTACGCTTTCCTTGTTGGCTACCACGTGACCTACCTCGTTGGGCGAGGCATAACAATGTATATGATAAAAGAGGGACACAAAATAAAAATGAGAATATAGCATATAAAATAAAATAAATAAAGCCAAATTTCTTAAAATGCGATAAGATGGATTTTTTTTACTAAAAGGTTAGAAATGATGTTGAATTGTTTGATGTAGATTTTTTTAGAATTAGTTTTGAGAAAAGTGATATTTTTGGAAAATATGTGATTAAAATATAAGAAAAAATTATGAATCCACTTGTAAAATTATTTTTTGAAAGAATGTGTTGGTGAAAATACATTTGAAAAAAAAATAAAGAATTTATACCATAAGGACGAATTTGTTGATTTGGGATTTGGGAAGTCTTAAAGAGTAGTGATGTCAAGTCAAGCAACTTTGTAATTTTATTTCCTAAAGTTTTACCAAAGCTAACGTTTTGTAGAAAATGCTCATGTATCTAACCAGTACGTCACACTATCAACTCACTGTACACTTCAATATAATATTGTGTCAATTTTTATGTATTTCTACACAGTCTTTTCAACTCAATCCACTTGAAATAAGAGTCATGCCAAATTAGAAAATAGTCAAATATGCACGATTTACACGTCTTATCATGATCTTGGCATATAGATTTATCGCCAGATGTTCTAAGACACTCAAATATTTGGTCATGCAATTGAGCTTTATAAGCTATTTATTTCCCATCAAAATCATTCTTCAACAGTAACTCCAATAAAACTCAAAAATTCTATCAAACACATAATTACATTCTTTCAGTCAAATCAGATTGAGAAAAATATACCAACTTTACACTTTCTTTATTTTCATTTTCCCCTTGTAAGGAAGTGACTTCAGTTGATATAGGTATAATTTATACTTTATGAAAGTGGACGGATTTGACAAAACCTAAGGTCACTATTTACCAAATAGTAATTCATGGAGAAGTGCTTTTGTCACAAGAGGAGTCACTAAGTCTATGTAGTACATCATGAACCCAATCGAATAATTATTGGCACTTGTAACAAATAATAGTATAACTATTTAAAGTATTATACATTTAATAATAATAATAATTCAACATTGAGTTTATTCTTGGAATAATGTTATTTGTACATAAACAGTTACATAATGATTTACTTACAGATGATGTGTCAAAACGAGAGTGAATAAGTTTTTTTATTTAGTTGAAGAAATTCCGACCTAAACACATCTCACTACATCATGTGTATGTAAACCATTATGTAAACATATTATGTACATGTAACATAATCGTTATTCTTGTATGTGTTAGATGACGTATAAGTCTTATAGGATTAATTATTTGTGTTTAGATTATATATATATATTATACAAAATGGGTATGTGTGCATAGGTGAATGGATGCGTGCGAGATGGGCGTCATGAATAGTTTACTACAGCATGTTAACAGTACCGATATTCGATAGTGACGAGTGAAGTGCTAGAAATAGTGTTATCTATCATATTTCAATAAACTCCATCTATATAATCCAAAAATTTGTACGAAATACTATGAAATAAGAGGAGTACAATAGTGCCCAAATGTATAGTAAAGATCATAAATGCCAAATACTATACGAAAAATAGACAATAATGTAAAGGAAGAAGAATTATCGCACGAAAAGGCAATGCCTGGTAGTTGCTCAAATCTGCATAAAACTATTTTATTCAGATCTATGTAATTATATATAAAACATTAATCTCGCACCAATCTGGTTTAAAAGGCTAGTGAGAGTGATGCCAATGCAGATCCGTTAGGCTAACTTGTAAGTAATTTATAAATTAAATATAAATGATCAAAATTTTGGCTCACTTATAAATAATTTATATAAATGGTCAAATTTTATTTCAACATATATTAATTTCAATGAACTCACAAGTGCTATTCATTTATTCATCATTTTTTTATTTAAATAAAAATAAAACCGTTTATAAATTCTTCCCAAATGAAGGCTAAGTATCATTGTAAGGTGAAAATGAAATATAGATATTTGTCTCTACTAATTTAGGACTACAATAGTAACATGGTTATTCGATAGAGTAATACTATTTAGAACTACTGCTGTTTAAATGAATCACATAATTTCACATTTAATTAGCGTATCACATAATGCCACATAGATTGGTGTTCAGGTGTTCAATGCCACTGTTGCTCCAATATCATTATTGATAGATATCTTTATTCTTATTCAATTTGATATTTGGTGTGTTTCTCTTCCTCCAACGAGCACGGCGCTCAACTAATTCAATGCTTGCAAAAGTACCAAGACTATCTCCTTTGTAGCCATTCAACTGTGATAATCGATATGGATGGAAGAGAAAAGTATATGAATGTAAAAATTCTTGAATAGGTAGCGAATCTAGGAAGCGATTCCTCCTAATGGCTCTCTAGATGAGGAATAGGTAGGTTTTGCTACATGTATATCAATGATTATATCAAGTGTTACATAATGTACAAGTGACATTATGTAATTGGCTGGTAGAAATAAAACAATTTTCACCAATCAATTATATAATGTCACTTGTACATTATGTAATTCTTGATGTAATATTTGACGTACAAGTAGAATAATCATAATTCTAATGCCCTGGAAGTCCAACAAAATGGCCTTTGGTGTCGTTCCATCCCACCCTATCCCATCCCATCATGCATAATCTCAACTTTCATTCAACATGAACAACAAGTATCATTGGAAAACATGAATATATCAAAGTAACTAATAACATTTAAAAATCCAAACCAATTGAAACCATATATAGTAACATGAACCGAAGGCTTGTAATACCATCTTCCTCCTCTAAATTTGATACATATACATAATGACTCGATAACAAATGTCATAAATTATAAGTTACAACAACATTTGCACAAATTTTCCCAATTTCAATAGATTTTGCCTCTTTTAATTAAGCAAAAATGCTACTCAGATAGGCTCAGCAACATAGTAAAAAATAGGGTTTTAAAATAAATGACCAGTCAATGATTTTTGTTTTTTTTTTAAGGAAACACAATTTAGAAACACAGCCATTCTCATTTGGAGGGAAACCCAATTTCATGAAAGCAACCCATTTCCTCTTCAGCATTAAGACATATCACTACCACTTCCTCTTTCATAGAAAACCAGTTTCCCCCAGCTCCGGCAACTAGGTTCTGAACTCTAACAACGATATTCCCGACTAGTGAAGAGCAAGGATTGTTCGCGAATTCTAACGACTCGCACGTCTCCGATTAGAGGGAAGAAAAATTGATTTTGCCCAATTCAGAAACTCGTAGAAATCTGAATCTCAGCTAGTACATATAAAGGTATGATCACTACAAATCGATTTAAGACGACAAGCCTAAACTATAACTTGAAGTGATTATGCATTTGAGCAACTTGTGTTGGGGGGGGGGGGGGTGCTAAAATTACTAATTTTGGAGGATAAATACTAGGTTTTGGAAGGAAAGTTAAATTCATTTTTTCATTATCTTCATTTTTAGAGAGAAAAGTGTATAGAGTTGGGATTTTCGAAGCAAATCAATTGAAATAGAAAGGAAGAAGAAGGCGTTGCTTGCGGGTTGGGATTAAGCCTGATATTGTTTTAGACTACAAATTTATNGGATTAAGCCTGATATTGTTTTAGACTACAAATTTATTTATCGAGAGAGTAGTATGAGATAAAAGGTATTTTCGATTTCTCTTATCTATCGGGAGTCCAGTTCAGCATCAAGTAAATAGGGTAAATAGGTTGGACGAACTTATCATCATGTTCATTTTCTTATGTAATAAAACCACTCGTATATCGAAAATATTTCAAAACATTCCTTAGACTTCTACAGATGCTTCATTGACATTTTATTCATCTGAAAGATTGTGGGATGCTTTTTTCATAGAATTACTATTTTTGGAAAATTGGATTACGCCTTTCTTCTGGTCCTTTATTCTGATACCCATGTCTTTCCCTTTAACGCTGTGTCAAAGCCACAACGAGAGGAATTGAACTTCTATTTCGTTATTTCTTTTGTTGGAACTCTGTAAACCTCTTTCGAATTGAATGATTTAGTGTGAAAATCACACTCACTCTCTCTAGACCGCCCTTCACTCGAGAACCATATGCGCAATGTATTGAACTGAATAAAGATGAGCTTAGGTAGGCTAGAGCCAATCTCAAAGCGTGAGCTTATAAACCGTTGGTTCTCTATCCGGGGCAATTCACACTGTGTCTCTGGAATACTTTTCTCAAACCAAAATCAATTTTTGGGTCAAATCACAAGGTCCCACTGACAGCCCTCCTTTGCACGTTTTGTAGAGAAATGGAACAAAAAGGACCATTTTATCCTCCATGACATGTGCAAACTTTCTACTTTCTCTCACCTCAAATTATCACCACCTTTGACCATTTCACAAAGACTTGCATCCTTTGAAAATGTGGTGTGTGGGCCCACCAACACAACACAAATTGAAGCAAAGTAACGTGCCCATTATTGTCCAAGATAAATTGCTCATATTTTTGTTATTTTCCAATTCGCAAAGTACTACAACGATTCTTACACACGAAATAGTAATTTAAAAGGTAAATGGACAACATTATTGTACGAAAACGACGTTGTTATACGAACACACGCTTACCGACTTTGAGCTAAGTAATCTCGAAAACGATCCCACTCATTGCGTTGCATTTCTGGTGCATTCATTTAAGCATCGACTTCTTCCTGTTCATCTGGAAGTTCTACCTCTGTCGCATCCAGATCTGTCTCCACAATTACGAACACTTCGTTGACAACTCCGGCCCGTCGAAGGAAGTTGTGTATACCCATAGCTAAGATAACAGCAATCTGCACTTTGAAATTGTAACTTGGCATACGATCGAAAATTTTTCACCGATTTTTCCACACACCAAATGCACGCTCTATTACGTTTCTGCATGACGAATGCCTGAAGTTGAATTCTCACGCGCGTTTCGAAAGTCTCGTCTCTGACTCGTCTAACCGTCGTAGAACTGCAGAAAATGATACAATATACATGACCCCTTATACGGATCCATGTACCTAGGTCTATGGGAAAATCCAGAGTCGACAAGATAATATTTTCCCAGGGCAGGATGTGGAAAATCAATTTCAGGACTATGTATAGCCAGTGCCAATATGCGTGAATCGTGTGTGGTCCCCACCTACCCTGCATGCACAAATGTGAAACATAAATTGAAATCACATGCTGCAAGAACATTTTGTGTTGTGATGCCCTTGCGTCCAATAAAATTAACTCGTTCATCCCGCGTCAAGACAGCTTTGACGTACGTTTCGTCAATCGCACCTATGCAATTTTGAAATAACAGATGCTTGTTGATATTTGGTACATGATGCTCTGCACCTTAATTATAGTTCGAATCAGGTCTT
Organism: Fraxinus platypoda; assembly: GCA_903798405.1. NCBI lineage: Eukaryota > Viridiplantae > Streptophyta > Magnoliopsida > Lamiales > Oleaceae > Fraxinus > Fraxinus platypoda. The sequence continues at coordinate 9,540 of CAIGRT010203309.1, read as the reverse complement.
ATTAGACGTTCACTAAATTCAACGACGGCTCCAAGTACAATCTCGAAGTAGTGTCCGACAGTTTCCAAAGAATGATTGAATAGCATTTGAACCTATATGTACCATTTCTCATGCGCAATATGCACAAAAACATCCCAACTTGTTCATACAAGTCTACGTGCTGGCCACTACGTAGTCTGTATTCGTCACAGAGTATATGTGTGAATGCCCGCAGCGTTGCGGGATACATTCGGAATTCTGTATAAAACTTTTTGGGACTATATTTCATGGCATCCAGCATGAACATGTGTTCGTTTCTCGCAAATGGGAACCTCCTCATTCGACTTCTCTATTCGCGATAGTACGTTGCTACGTCTACTTCTGCCTGTCGACAGTAGCGAAACCATTCCACAATGTCATCTTGGAGTTGTTGCACAATTTTCTCTTCGTCGATGTCAACTTCATCATCGAAGCATGGCATGAGCTCACAATGAAAATGAGAATGGGCCATTCCACTTCGTAATGTTACCGATAATGTCCTACACACTTTGAGATGAAGGAGCAGTAAGAGGAAACTCTGACAACTCTTCCAATGTTTTCTTTGTTTAAGAGATTGGTTGAATGTTTCCTTTTATAGACCGTGCTCCATTCGAAACTGCCACCAGTACAAATAATGGCCTCGTAGCAAGACATAAACTACTAAAAAAAGTTTAAAAAGATTATTGACACAATTAATTGTAAGTCTACTTGTAGGGCATCATGACTGTAGAAAGATTCTTTGGAAAATAAGTAGTCCAACAACAATGAACCTTTATGCATGCAATCACAAAAGTTGCTGAAAATATGGACACCAAATTCTGAGTACAGACCAAATGGTTTTCATGTAAAATTCCGCTATGACAAAGAAAAAAAATACTACAAACCATATGAAGTGTTCACATAAACCGGCCCTACTATTTTTTTTTATCTGTTACACTCTCCATTCCGGTTGTCACCTCCTGTCATCGTGCCGCTCCACTCAACCGAGTCCATTTTCTCATCCGCGTCGTCCTGTATGTCAAGCATATCCCTGTTAGCCCTTTTGCTCAGGAACTTGCAAGTCCAGAAGTACAAGTCAGTTTTTTTCTGTAGTATGCCCGTCGCCATCAACTATGTCATGTGTCTTTGCATCAGTCACATCAGGACCTACAAAAATGTCGATTTTTTCAGCTACTTGTTGACTGGAAAAGGCGGCGCGGTCAACAGAGTACGACAAATCCATGGCTCCTATTTTTGCTCTATTCTCCTTTGTTTCTTGCTGCCAGATAGACGTTTGTCTCCACTTCTCGGCCTGGAGACATCCATGCTGGTTGCAGCCCGACTAGTTTTGTCGCCCTCATCACTTGACCCGCTGCTCTCCTCGCCGTCCGGATGAGCGTCGTGCAGGTCTTCGTAACCACTATCTTCAAACATGGTGAATCCTATCCGGCACATCTGCGACGGTGTGACCACATACTTATCGCTGTCGAAGGCGTCCCCGAACAACACCTTGTAGCTGTATACCTCTCAGCAGTCTTTGTCTCTGTATTCTTTGTAGTCCTTGTTCTCCTGTTCGACATGCAAAATATAAAAAGAAGTATCTAATACGAAATGTGCAAAGCAAAAATCACAAAACAATCATGAACGGAAAATAATATTAGAGGGGCAGTTTGACACAAAACAATAATGAACGTTTTCAAATAAGAGCTATTATTTCAGGAATCAAAGCTATTGATATGAGAGACCTTGGATGGATGAGCTGAGAATTCGAGGAGTGATACTCCAAATAATAGATATGAACCTTACAGTTTGAGGCATATAACTTTGAAAATTTTTGACACACTTCTTAAACGACTTTATTGCCTTATAGTTTCAGTTATTATATTCTTCTATTACTTATAAAGAAATCAGATTTATGTAACACTTCGTTTGACAAGGGAAAATATTATAATGGCCAAACTAATAAATTAATTTATATGTTGAAGTACAATTTAAATTGACAAATAAAGACAAGTTCATCGTACTTTAAGTTGAGTAAAAACATGAATCCAATTGCTAATTCCTCGACTAAGTTGTTAGAGTGCCAAGTTCATGTCAGATTCATCATTCATGTGAGAAATTTCAAGTTCCAGCCAATGTTCATCCTTTGATCAACATGAGATGCAATGCTAATGTTTGCACATTAGAGACGAGTAAAACTAGATTTCACGGATAATCTGCGACAATCATGAAGGAGAAAAGACAAAAGAAAGATGGATAGAAAGGCTTTAAGAGCCTATTTGGGATAACTTGCCTTTTTATAGAACAACTTCTTCAACAAGCCAATTTGGGCCTCATCTTAAACTCTTCTATTCAAACAAAAATTTCAGAAAATCATCCAAATAGGTCAAAAGTAACTTCTTAGCCTCAAAAGGACATCCTAGCTTTTCAAAAGTCATGCCGACAAACCATAAATGTGCTTGCAAGATATGCAAATGAAAGTAAAGAAAACCTGCAGGCTGCAACAAAGTGTTCTCTCTTCTACCAAACACCAACACAGAATGGGAATTATTCACTCAACTTCATACTTCTTTATTACCTATCTTCAAACTGAAGGATATAAAAATAGTCTTGTCACTCAAACTGTAATTTTAATTTGAATAAATGTGATGTTCCAAACGAGTTTGCGAGTTGGTTGCACATTCAGAATTTCAAGACATAGAAGCATTCAATTGAATTTAGTCAATTTAACAAAATAGCATCCACTTCCAACGATAAAATATCATCGCAGACACAGAGAGATCGAAAATAATGCAAAGCACGAACTGCAATCACAACATAGAACATAGAAAGTATGATATAGTGCAACGCGAACATCCAAGCTAAAGACCTAAGACATGGAGTTTCAATTAGAAATGCTGCTATTGTAAAAAAATCTGGGTACCTTAATCTTTTGCTCCCACCACTCGTTCGAGGCAGCAATTATTCCCGTTATGGAGATGTACTCGACACCAGAGCAGTTCAGCAGCTCCGTGAGTCGTTTATGCTTTTGACGAAGACAATCCCAATGATTCTTCAACTGTTGCTTGGTCCAGACGTACCCGGAGTTGGTGTTGAACAACTGGATCACTTGGTCCCAGTTGTGTTTCGTGAAGCACTTCCCGTTACGGTGACCGTCGGCTATCACCATCTCGCATGCGACAATGAAAATTTGGTTATCATGTTTGCTCCAATGGGCGTTCTTTAGGGCCAGTGCTTGGGTCTGGCTTGGATGAGGGTTAGAGGTGGACGAGGAACAGTTGTAACCCATCTGCGATGACAAGTGGTAAACATCAGATTGTGAATTTTTTTTGGGGACAGTCATGAGGTAATTTGCTCTGACGTGAAAATAAAAATCATTGAAATCATCGACCCTTACCGATGACAACTGTGGATCCATGGTGTGAGCGTGGTGTCTCCTGGCTGGAAAAGTTCTCGAGTCCAGCAATCGACTTCTCCGTTCGTCGAGTACTTCTCTTACTCCCAGAGGGAAGGAGATGTCAGGACGTTGTGCTTCGGGAACAGTTTTGACGGAGGAGGTGTCTTGGTGCGGATCTGGGAAGTTACTTCACGGCTGGTTGTGTTGAAAGATTTTGGAGGCAACGATTTTTGTGGAAGGGGAAGGATTTACCTTGGGAGAGAGAAATGGTTGTGGTTGTTGAGGCGTGTAATGAGGAGGGTAAATTTGGGAATGGGAGTGTAAATGGCCTGAGTTGGTACTGCAAAGCTGTCAGAATTGTTTCAATTAAAAATTATACAACGGTCCATTTTTTTGCTCACCAACGATCCAAATTGTAATAGTCAGTGGGCCCAGACAAGTTATATATTGAAAAACAAAAAGCGGAACAACCGAAGGCTTGTAATACCATCTTCCTCCTCTAAATTTGATACATATACATAATGACTCGATAACAAATGTCATAAATTATAAGTTATAACAACATTTGCACAAATTTTCCCAATTTCAATAGATTTTGCCTCTTTTAATTAAGCAAAAATGCTACTCAGATAGACTCAGCAACCTAGTAAAAAATAGGGTTTTAAAATAAATGACCTGTCAATGGTTATTTTTTTTTAGGGAAACACAATTTAGAAACACAACCATTCTCATTTGGAGGGAAACCCAATTTCATGAAAGCAACCCATTTCCTCTTCAGCATTAAGACATATCACTACCACTTCCTCTTTCGTAGAAAACCAGTTTCTCCAAGCTCCGGCAACTAGGTTCTGAACTCCGACAACGATATTCCCGGCCAGTGAAGAGCATGGATTGTTGGCAAATTTTGACGACCCGAACGTCTCCGATTAGAGGGAAGAAAATTGATTTTGGCCCAATTCAGAAACTCGTAGAAATCAAAATTAGAATCTCAACTAGTACATATAAAGGTATGATCACTACAAATCGATTTAAGACGACAAGTTTAAACTATAACTTGAAGTGATTATGCATTTGAGCAACTTATGTTGGGGGTGCTAAAATTACTAATTTCGGAGGATAAATACTAGGATTTGGAAGGAAAGTTAAATTCATTTTTCCATTATCTTCATTTTTAGAGAGAAAAGTGAGGTATATAGTTGGGATTTTCGAAGCAAATCAATTGAAATAGAAAGGAAGAAGAAGGCGTTGCTTGCAGGTTGGGATTAAGCATGATATTGTTTTAGACTACAAATTTATGTATCGAGAGAATAGTATGAGATAAAAGGAATTTCTGATTTCTGTTATCTATCAGGAGTCGAATTCAGCATCAAATAAATAGGGTAAATAGGTTGGATGAACTTATCATCACGTTCATTTTCTTATGTAAAAAAACCACTCGTATATCGAAAACATTTCAAAACATTCCTTAGACTTCTACAGATGCTTCATTAGCATCTTATTCATCTGAAAGAGTGTGGGATACTTTTTTCATAGAATTACTATTTTTGGAAAATTGGATTACGCCTTTCTTCTAGTCCTTTATTCCGATACCCATGTCTTTCCCTTTAACGCTGTGTCAAGGACACAACGAGTAGAATGGAACTTCTAATTCGTTATTTCTTTTGTTAGAACTCTATAAATCCCTTTCGAATTGAATGATTCAGTGTGAAAATCACACTTACTCTTTCTAGACCGCCCTTCACTCAAGAACCGTGCGCACAATGTATTGAACTGAATAAAGATGAGCTTAGGTAGGCTAGAGCCACTCTCAAAGCGTGGGCTCATAAGCCGCTGGTTTTCTATCCGGGGCAGTTCACACTTTCTCTTCAGTGACCCGAAACTAGGCTACCGAGCATGAACTTATTATAGACAACACTTCCTGCCAAGCCAAGTCTTTAACCTTTTCATTTTCTCTATGGAGATGTGTCACAATCTCCTAAGCCAAAGTTTAGAGGAGTTTTCAGTCCATCCAAACAAGGCAATGTTTTGGACCTGCCCACACTAGTCCCACCCAATACAGATAATCCACACGAGGATTTTTGGCGGTCCAATGTGTAATTTATGCGTGTTTCATTGCAAATAGAAGACTTTATTTTCTTGCACCTCAGGCTACATAACATATTCCTATTTAATTTTGTAGTTGTAATTCTTTAACCTGGAATTATAGGTAGATCATACAAATGCATTCCTAAGTATTATTTAAAAATCATACCAAATGAAATTATAATTGTTCTATATGTTGACTGAACATGATCATTGTTTTTTTCATAGCAGAATAAAGTATGGATGACGTGCAAGACAAGAATGACGATGTTTTGGTGCAATCTAAGAGTGAGAATGTTACGGAGTCTGTCAACGTAGTGGAAGGTGAAACATCTAGGGAAATTGATGTAATTGTGCTTGAGGTGGGAATGTTGTTTACACAGTGGGTTTTCCAGTTAAGAAATGGAATTCGAAAAAGGGCGACGATGGAGTTTTGAGATATGTGACGTCGACATGTAACCGTGAAGGCAGAAGAATAGATAATAGTAGCGGTTCTTTGAAGCTGCAACCAACAGTTAAGATGGGTTGTAAAGCCAAGATATCTGCATTTGTTGATAGTTTTAGAAACTGGAGAATTAACGCGGTAAACCTCGACAACAATCATGAAACAAGTCCTTCTAAATCCAGGTTATATAGATGCAATAGACAATTGAGTGCATCTATGAAACAGAAGCTTCAGGTGAATGATTTGGCAGGAATTCCGTTGCATAAAAGTTTCAACTCTATAGTTGTAGAAGCAAGTGGATATGAGAACATGACTTTTATTGAAAAGGATTGTCGGAACTATATAAAACGAACGAGGCGATTATGACTTGGAGAATGAGATGCGGCAGCAATTCAATCCTACTTTTCAAAAATGTATGTACAATGCTTGGGATTTTACTTTAGTATTGATTTGGACGATGAGTCGTGACCGCGTAATATATTTTGGGCAAATAATCAGTATAGGCAGGCGTACAAGGAGTTTGGCGATGTTGTTTCATTTGATACCACTTATCTCACTAATAAGTATGACATACCATTCACCTTTTTTGTTGGCGTAAATCATCACGGACAATCCACACTGCTTGGTTGTGGTTTGATGTCGAACGAAGATAGGGATACTTTTGTATGGTTGTTCAAGACATGGGCTTCAATGCATGCATGGTCAGGCTCCACATGGTATTATTACCGATTAAGATAGGGCAATGCAAAATGTCATTCAGATTGTTTTTCCAAATACAAATAGATGGTGTTTGTAGAACATTTTGAAGAAGTTTTCAGAGAAGTTTGGCTACCATGTGGATAAGGGTTCGATATTTGGGGCTATACACGGATTGGTATATGATTCACAGTCTAGTGAAGAGTTTGAAGGCGGTTGGAGAATGAAGATTCATACGTATGGGTTGCATGATAATGATTGGCTATCGGGCTTGTACGAGAATAGAGGACATTGGGTTCTTTACTTTTTGAAAATCACTTTCTGGGCAGGGATGTCAACTGTACAGAGAAGTGAGGGTATGAATGCGTTCTTTGATGGCTACGTGCATTCAAAAACCTCATTGAAGCAATTTTTTGAACAGTACGAACGTGCCTCTAGAAATAAGGTTGAGAATGAGTTTCAGGCTGATTTGAAGTCATTCAAGGGTACCGTATGCAGCACAATTTGAAATGGAGCAACAGTTTCAATCAGTCTATACCATTTCAAAATTCTGTGAATTTCAAGAAGAGTTAACGGAAAAGGTGTATTGCGACGTGATGTCTACTTCAGAAGGATGTTTCGATATAACGTATGAAGTACGGGGGACTATTACGTACGATGGTTGTCGAAGGAGAAAGACATTAATCGTGTCGTTCGTGAGAGATAGATGTGAAATTGCTTGTACCTGCCACTTGTTTGAGTTTCGGGGAATACTTTGCAGACATGCGATCACAGTACTGGTCCAGAATGACGTCACACATGTCCCAAAGAGGTACATACTGCGAAGGTGGAGGCGAGATGTTCGTAAAGCACACACGATGGTTGCAATAAACTATGATGGGTTAGTTAGTACTCCGGCACAATTGAGATACGAAGAGATTTCTAATGGTTTTGCGGAGGTGGTAAACCTAGCTGCATATGATAAAATCCGTTCACGCTCAATATTGGAGTAGATAAAATTTCAATGTAAAGAGCTTACGACCACGAAATCGAGTACATGAAGTAATTCTGTTTCGCAACATACTACCTAGGTCCTCAATCTAGATAATGATTTAGCAAACACTTCAAGTGTGAGCGTACTGGATCCGAAACAGACTCCAAGAAATGGAGCGCCAAGGAAACTTAGGAGAAAAAGCCCATTGAAGACTGCATCGAAGAAAGCAAATGTATGTTGGATAGAGTAGTTTAAGACATGCAATTGTTTCAAAATACAAATCACAATTACCTTTGATGCCATGCAGTCTGGTTCGACATCAAGCACTAGTAAGAGATCGACAACAAGCCTCAATAATATGGTTGATGGATGAATCAACGTTCAGCCGCCTCAACAACAACATTCCAATTTGAAACCAATGCCATTCTCTCTTTCACAATATTCCATCCCAACACCATTCTCCTTTTCACAACATTTATCGTCTAGAAAGTTGATCCATCCGTCGTCGACGAACTTTATCTATAATACGCAAGGTATAAATTTTTCTCTTATTTATGAGTTAAAACTTCATTTAAGCATGATTACACAATTAACCGTTCACATTGTATTTCAATTTAGGACAATGTACATCGTTATACTATCCAAACTTACCTCGTGAAGATGGCAGAGGTTTGTGATTAGTATGTTCATTTGTTGTCACTAGTTTCTCCTGATGGAACTGTGGTGAAGTTTGTAATGTTTATGCATCAATATTACCCATTAACTTAGTGATTTGTATTATGTTGGAGGTTTTGTGTATGTTTGTTACATTTGATGCATCCTTGAGATTGATATGTTAAGGGAGAGTGTTCAAGAAATCTCTGTACTCAATTTTTTTTTAGTCTTAATCGGATCGAATTGCTCGTTGGAGCTTAATGGACTCTGATATCATGTTAAGATTTGGGGTTCCATCTTAAAATGCCATCCTTGTTAAGAGGAGTAACCCAATCCTTTATAAGTTGGTCCATGTTTTCATCTTTATTCGATGTGGGATTCTATCCCTTATCATGCCCCCTCAAGATGGCACCTCATTTGGGCATACCGATCTTGAAATCCGTATGCTCAAATTTTTTTGAGTCTTAATCGGACTGAATTGCTCGTTGGAGCTTAATGGGCTCTGATACCATGTAAAGATTTGGGGTTTATGTTTTCATGATTTTATCCCTTAACATGCCCTCACAAAATGGTGGCTCGTTTGAGCAAACCAATCTTGAAATCCGTGTGCTCATTTTTTTGAGTCTTAATCTGATCGAATTGCTTGTTAGAGCTTAATGGGCTTTGATACCATATTAAGATTTGAGGTTCCTTCTTAAAATGTCAACCTTGTTAAAAGGAGTAACCCAATCATTTATTAGTTGGTCCATGTTTTCATCCTTATTCGATGTGAGATTCTATCCCTTAACATGCCCCCTCAAGATGGTGGCTCGTTTGAACAGACCAATCTTGAAATCCGTGTGCTCAAATTTTTTTTAGTCTTAATCGGATCGAATTGCTCGTTGGAGCTTAATGGGCTCTGATACCATGTAAAGATTTGAGGTTCCGTCTTAAAAGGTCAACATTATTAAGAGGAGTAACTCAATCTTTTATAAGTTGGTTTATGTTTTCATCTTTATTTGATGTGGGATTGTATTCCTTAACACTGCATTGTCTATGTGTTTCCTTGTTGTCCTTCATGTTTAGCTTCTTTCTTTGTCTTTTTTTCATGGTTCCAAGTCCTATTCTCCTTAATTCATATTGTCATTTCTCTTTGGTGCTTCACGCTCATTTTTTTCCAATTCAACTATCCTATAAACAACACCAAAATACAAATCAAAATGTTCTACAACTCTTAAGGATAAGCAAAATCTCAAGTCTAAATGGTATAAAAAGCATGAGTGAACTCATCAATGGGAAATGACTTGTCTAGTTACA
>CAIGRT010203280.1:0-24174 GCA_903798405.1 Fraxinus platypoda | reverse complement strand
AAACTTCAGTGACCGTTTCTACAAGTTTTAAACTTCAGTGACCGTTTGTGAAATTAACCCTTCAATAATCGGGTAATAATTTTATATAGAGCAAAGCCATTTCTTAATAATATTAAAACCCTAATTCATCACTTCCGTCTCTCTCTCTCTCTCTTCTTCACTTCATCTTTCTCTCTCCCTCTTTGTCGTCTCCCTCCAAGGCTGCCGTCGTCGTTGCTATTTCCCTTGCAAGGCATTAGCCCAGAAATACTTTACTGTGGCCACTCCACAGGCCTTAGCACAGAAATACACTTTTTTCACGTACTTTTCTTCCCCAGAAACCAGAAAATTATTACTGGGTTTGAAATGTAATTGATGAGGAAAAATGGAGGGCGCAAAGGAAGAATTGGAGAGGAGGAGCAAGTTCTTGAACAGTTTGATACAGAAGAAGAAAGATGTTGAGCACAAAAATCAGAATAATCATATGAATGTGCGTGTGAGGGCTTCAGATATGCCTTTGTCTTCGCAAAATCATGCATTTAGGATTTCCAGAGATTATCTTGATTCAATGGCTTCTGGGAAGCTTGACAGTAAACTCTTTGCTCTTGTACTCAAGAAGGTAGTAATGTGGATATTTTTACTAATCATACTAACTACTTTTACATGCTACCATTGCATCTATATCTAAATCTATTACACCATTTGCTGCCTCCCATCTCCCGCTCCCCCGAGCATTGAGATTAGAAGAGTTTTTTTTTTTAACTCAGGCACTTAAGTTTTTCAGAAGGGTAAAATTTAGCTAAAAACATAGTTCATCTTCCTATAAGTGGACCAAGTACTGCTGTGAGGCTTTGGTTCAATGCTTCTATTGACGGATACTGGATAATTTTTGCAGCTTTATTCAATAGAATGCTAAAATTGCTGGCTTCAGAAGCAATAAATGACAAAAACGTTGAGACTAGTTTTTAAATGTAGTCCTCTTTAGAGGCAGTGTGTGACATTCATCTGATGGGAGACAATGGAGATGCTAAATAAATTTTGCAAAAGGAGTAAAGCTCTTCACTGAAAGGCCCAATTATTCATTTGACACCGATCCCTTTTGGGAAATTATTGCTGTCCTTTTTCTGTCTAAAGTTAGACCCTAAAAGCGATAGTAGAAAGGTGAGAGAGGTCTCTAGGAGTCTTCCCTCGGATATTCAAGTTAGTGAATTGTAGAAAACCTGCCTCACATACCTAAAATCTGGATCGTAAGTCTGTATGTATAGGAGATAATCCTCTTCCAAATAAGTGTGCAGGTATCAACAAAGGCTTACCGTGCCACTGGGAGTGTACGGGAGGGGGATGAAGTAGTGTCTCAGCTTTTGGAAGCAAATATTTACGTCCTAATGTACTACGCAGTTCTGATTTTCTCATTAACGATGTGAATAATGTTAACCATGTTCTTTGGCTCAAATTTTATTTTCCTCTGTAGGCCTTGGCATTATAGGTGAAGAAATATGACCCCATTAACTCATTTACGAGACTTAATTTTGGGAGTAATGTTATTTCATTGTTAGTAGATATCATCACCGGTTTAAGTGGCAGTGATTCACATGATTCATTATCCCATAGAGCTGTGATTCTTGGATTATTTCTGTTACGAGGAGAAAACTCATATTTGGGATTTTATATTATAACCCAAAGCTCATTAGGTTGTTAACCCTAATGATGAATATATATATATATATATATATATATATATACGAGAAAATTAGATAAAATAGGAGTCCAACCCATTTTTGAGAAGAAGGGAAAATGGTTTTTTTCATGTGCCAAGATTTCATCAAAGCTCCGATCCTGGGTCATTCGTGGTCCGATCTAGTTGAAATTTGGAGGAGAGGTTCATAAGACACAGAACTACAATTTGATTGGTGGAGATCGGATTTTAAATTCAGGAACATTAGTTAATGTACGTGAACAGGAACCGAACGTGTTGGTATATTTTTCATATTTCATATTGTTTTGCCAAGATCTTTGTTATCTTCAATAAATATAAGTTGAAGCCTTTAGTTACGATTAGAGAAGATTCTATGTACCCATTTTTTTTGATTGATAGTGAAGGTTTTAACTGGAATGGGTCCCGTGATTTTTATTCCTCAAATCGAGGAAGTTTTTCCACGTAAAATAATTGTGTGTTCTTGTGGTTTGGTGTAATTGATTTTTTTGGAATATTTTCAGCATATAGATTCGTCAGGAAAGACGTTTTACTTATTTTCTTTTGGGAGAAGAATTATTCCGCTGTGTGTTTATTTGTTTGCATCTCTCTCGACAGTGGTGCATTTTAATGCATTGGACAATGAATGAAGGGGCTTATTGCTACCTAGATCAATGATGATCTCTACTAATGATGAATAACATTATTCTAATTTTGCTTGAACGTCTCAATTATATCATAAACAATTAAGTTGGGTTTTGTGTGTGCGCCTTTCGTGGTGGTCAAGTTGACTCCTTAAGGGCGATATTTTGTCGGTTTACCATGGTATGTGTTACACCTCACCCCGAGGCTCCACTCAAAGTGTCACGTCGCAATCCACGTAGGAAAGGAAAGCCAATAAAGACTCAATTGGTCAAATGCAAAGAAGTCAAACAAATGTTGAATCTCATGTGCCGAAGCACTACCCAAAGCGCTACATAAGAAATCAATGAAGAAGCTGAAACTCTTCACACTGAAGACTACCAATACGAAGCTCCCTCCGGCAGAAACCCTTAGTTCATCTGAAGTCCCTGAAGTTGAAGTTGTCTCTTACAAGATCTGTAGACAATTTTTGAGAATGATTGATGTAACGTTTGTACTAAAGAATGTCAGGTCTGACAGTCTAATGTATAGGATGGTTGATCCGTTGTCAATGTTTTATTGTATGGTAGACTTAGTGACATAAAACTTCAGTCTAGGAGATGAGGCCACGTGGTTCTGATCCAACAGACATCATGTCGGTCAGAACATTATAAATAGGTGATCTTTGTAAATGGAGAGGGGGATTTTTCGGACTTTTTCTTGGATCTTTGATATCCCTTTGAATATCAATTTGAACACACGAGAAAACACTCAAGAAAACTTTCGGCTTGTTCTATATATGTTAGTTTGATCTTAAGTTATTTACACTTTGTTGATGATTGCTTGTTAGCGCAATCATCCTAGTCACCATCGTCGATGCTCGAATACTTTTGTCTCGCGCTGTAAAGTATCTCCCACGTTCACGTGTTATCCCTCTGTCATCGATACTCTGGTCAAAACGCGCTGGAACTTGCTTGAGTTGGCGTGAGTAAGCCCAACATCTGTTGTCCACATTTGCATTATGTTTTTTCGGGTCAACAGTATACTTGAGAAAATTGTGACTTACTGTAAACAAAAAGGATATAAGTCAATATGAGTAGTATTCCTTGTCAAAATGCCATTGATGTCAAATATGGTATGTTCTTCTAATGTAATCGTTCCTAAATCCTACGCTCAACCTAAAGCAAAAAATATTAGTCTCTGTTTGGAAAGAATTTATAAATGATAGAATGAGTGGTGAATAAATGGATATTACTTGTAGTTTAATTGGAACGCGTTGTTGAAAATGAAATTTGACTTACAAGTGATTTTTATAAATATGCCAAATGAAGGCTTAATAAGGTATCAGCTACAATAGGAGAAATTTCTGTTCCTCGTTGTTGTCTCTTTGTTTTGCATCGGTACCTTTTCTCCCTAGTTTTGGGGAACATGCTTTTGTGCTTGAGTTACGATGAATCAACTGCTTACGACAAACTTCTATTTACCTTTCCAGGAGTTCGACTCAACTTACGGTCCAGCTTGGCATTGCATTGTGGGAACTAGCTTCGGGATTTTTGTATTTCTCAATGGATAAGGTCCACATTCTTCTATTCAAGACTGCTATTGAACCTTTGGACCTTTGACCGTGCATCGTGGATTCTCAAATGGTCTGTAACTTCTAAAATGCAAAATTCCAAACAACAGATTATTTGATTGAAAAAAATGGAATGCATGATTCTGTTTTGGTTTATTTTGTGTTAGAATTATGATTTTTCTTAAGATCACATTTGAGTTTAGATATTGCAGTTTCTTCTGTCTTCAGCAACATTTTGAATGCTATAATATGGTTTTCAATTTCTTTTACCTGGAAAGTACCATGTAAAAAAAAAAAAAAAGGTTTTGCGTGCTAAATGAATAAAATGGACATCTTTCATAACTTAACTTTCACAGTTTCAGAGAAGATACAAGGCAAGAACGAAACTATACAAGAAAAGGTGTAATAAAAACTAAACGTGACAAAACAAATTATATACAAATGAAGTTGAATGATAAAAAATACATGCTCCATTTGACAAATTTATAAATGATTTTATAAATAGAAATGAAATAATAGCGAGTCTCCAAAATGTGTACGTAATAATGAATAGTAATTATGAATGAGGTTAAATTTAATATTTAATTTTGATTGAATTTATAAATTGTATCCAAATGGAGGCTTATTTTTTTGAGATAATATATTGAATTCACTATATTTAGCCCCTATTAGGTTCAACAAAAAAATGAATTAAAATTTAAGCTGCAGTCAACAATTAATTTTAGTTATATAATTTATGGGATCCACAACTTTTCAATAACACATTTCATCACATTTTATTAAAATCTAAAAAAAAAAAAAAAATCTAATTTTTATCTAAATCAAACATGGGCTTAATATCTATTAAAGCTTAGAATTTATAAAGTTACTAGGTAAAAAGCATAGTCTATAAATTTAAATGATGGAATAATGCCTTATTCTTGTTTCCCATAATGGACACCCGCTATGTAGCCATAGCACAACCCTTTTTGGAATGTCAATATATAAATCTATTAATACACCATATGGTAGATTTGCTACCTGCATTGCAGTTTATTCGATCGGGTACCTTTCCACGGGATTCACCTCTACTTTTGGAAAATGTTTTATTTTTGAGTTTGAGTTACATGCTATTCTGGAAATGATCTTACTTGCCATACAACTTGGATTATCAAATCTTTGGATGAAGACAACTCGACCTTGGTAGTTCACTGCATCATTCGGGATGGAGAACCATGGACTCTCCATAATATTCTCAAACGCATCTTTTGATTGCAATTCTATTTTCCACATCTATCGAGGGGGAAATCAGGTTGTCGAATCATTTGCATATGAGGATTGGGACCATCGCCGTTATCAGATAATATGGACCTCTCGACCTCCTTCATCAGATACGTGCTCTTGTTTAGATAGACAGAGATGGCTTTTCCATCGTTACTGGTCATTAGAGATTTTACATGCTTTATCTTTGTATAGAAAGTAAAACTTCTCCATTTGTTTCGTTTCTTCATATATTCCGCTCTTTTATTTTCGAACGTCGGGTATATATATCATATATGTTCCGTCTTGTAGCTGGTTCCAAATATTTCGATGGAGCGATTTGTCATTCCTTCTTCTAGGAGGTGCAGAGTAGCCAATGTTGATTTGTCAACCTACTCTATGAAGTTATGAGGGAATTTCTTTGATTAAATATTCTGCTAGATGAAGTAAAAGTTGAAATAATAGCAACTTTCACATTGCTTTTGAATCAAATACAATTCCATTGTGAAGTAGATAAAATATTGTGTTACTGTTAGTATCATTGTCTCCTCGATGACTTCATCTAACTAAAAGTCTAACTAAAAGTAAAAGAAGCGGATGTCATATACTATTCACAAGCCAGATTTTTGTTCGGCTTAGCTATTGGTTTTTGTAGCGGGAGCCGATTGGAAATATCATTAAGTGTTCCCTTTGGTTTCTAGTGTCATTTCCTGCCTTGCTTTTTCTCTTTCTTCTTTCTATATCTTAACATACGTTCGGGTTTCATCTGGCAGAAAACTAGAGAATTTGTTTCTTGAGTAATTTTTTGCATAGTTCAAGAGTTAGGAACGATAATGATTTTCATTTTCACGACAGCAATCGCCATCTTCACGCACAGCCTATCCACTACAAAATTCTCCGACTTCTCGCCTTGCCTTAACTCTTACCCCTTACATTATGATTCTTTTATGTCCTCTCTTATAAAATCTCATCATAATATCTTTTAACTTTTTTTTTTCTTGCAGGGAAACAAAATTTAGGCCACATTATTTGAGAAAGCCATCACAGCCTTCGACATCTTCCCCAAAAGAGTAATTCAGATTCACGACAACCAATCAACAATGCAAGAAGTCATTCTCGTGAACGAAATGTTAGACACTTGTTACTTCCAACACTAAAATAATTTTTTTAGTTAGATATTAAACACAACTAAAAACCGTACACGTTAGAAACACAAATGCTTTAGATGTGGGACAATTTCGTTACAAATGAATGTAATACCATTTGCAACACGTCTCTACAAAAATCAATTCGGCAATACTCATTAATCCCCATTTGAGCAAGTTCTTGAACTAAAGCATTGGTATATTCTTTCACTTACTCATTCACTTGCATACTTATATTTATTGTAATTATTACTCTTAATTTGCTTATTATTTTTAACAATTGAAATCTTACGTAACTGGAAAACAACATGAACATAGTAAATGACATCGTGGCAAGAAAAGCTTATGTCTTCCCCAACATATGGTACACCAAATCATTACACTTTCTGACTTATATAGCATTTCACCCCTATTCAAAATGTCACGTTATATATTGCAACAAAAAAAAAAAAAATTTAGACAAAAGCAAACGTCACATTGATTGCATTAAACCAACCACTGTGGTATCTATCATGTGACAATTGCAATAAATTTGCAAGTGCAAATATGAACGAAACTTATTTATGTAGATTTTGCAAGTACAATTAAGCTACACCAACTCCAAAGTATGATCATCATGTCACAAACACATCATCTATGTGAATGAATGCATTATTTTATATCTAGTAATCATGTCATATATTCTACTAACACAAACACAAACACTAACAATGATTCCTTTTCCATTCTAACAGAGCAAGAGCAACTGTTGAATTACAAGATTCCATAGGCTCAACCACAGCATCAATTATTAGAAATCAAGTGGGAAACATTCCTGAAATGCCCAATAAAAGAACGTATGAACACTTCTGAGGTACCTATCTCAAAATTAAAATTTTCTACATACTTCCTTTTTTTTCGTTCTATAAATGTACTTTTAACTACTTTTCATAAACATCCCAATAGGAACACGTGGAACAACTCTACAATTTAGACAACAACTACACATGAGCACATCTTATAAATCAAAACTGTAAATATAGAAGCAATCACCAACAGACCCATATGAAATCTTCATCCTTGAATCACAACTCCAAAATGAAGAACATCTAGCTACCAACATGATACAACAAAACACTTCACAAACATCTCTTCAACTCACAAATGCAAATACTACACCAACAGATAGTCCGCCAATCCGAATAATGTTTATACATGAAGTTCACAAATATGCAAACAAAAAGCAAAAGCAATAGTAGTCATTTGAGGATTTAAATTATGTATTTTGAATCTCTTTTGCATGTTTATGTCTACAGTCTACCAGACCTGACTCCCAATATCTCTATTTGCCATACTAGACTTTGTTTATTGTACATATAAACATATTAAAACCCATGTATCCAAGTATGGCATGTAACAACTCTGATTTTTGCTTCATAGTACTACCACCAATGTAAATACCTGTTGACACATTTTATAAAATCTGGTTTAATCTTCATTCAAAATGGGTTTCATTTTTCATTGAAATCCCACATAACGAAATTCCAACATTATTATTTACACTACATCGCCCACACATGAGCAACGTACATGCATTCACTAGTATTTTGAAGTAAGCAATCGTGCCAATCATATTGAGATGTTGCCACGTTCATTGATATTTACTATTGACCGGGCATCTGAATCTCCATGCTCAATTCTGGACAGGAGGTGAAAATTAATGAGGTCGAGTACAATAGGGGCAGCAGGAAATTCCAGCGGGACCCTTAAGTGTTGTGAGCTGTTCTATTTACGCGGCAACTCATCCAAAATTCGTCCAAAACAATGCTTGACCTGTTGTACGAAACTGTCCTTTATGCTCCTTCAGGTTTAATGATATAAACAGTTCTGTACAAGTTTTTGAAGCTTAAGGACAGTCCATAAATTTTCAACATGGGAAACAAATATGTAAATTGCTTTTTCAGCATCATTGTATTTGTATAAATATAAATATTTGACTGTTTGGAAGCTAATGAAGTTCATTCCAATTGTTTCTGAAATTTATTTATTTACGTATAATGAAAAACAGTTTGTAGTTGTATTCAAAAGTTTCATACGTGAAAACTCAATTATTACACACTGCAGAGCTTGGTTCGAATGTTCGAATTTATAGATTTTAAATTACATACTATTTTGTGACAACAAAACTATATGCTTACTAGTTTAGTTAATGGCTCCAATTGAGATCTCAGATATTGTTGCTGGTAGACACAGAACTAGAGCTCACACCAGAAGTACCATCGGACTGTAGGGTACCACCCTCTTCAGCTTCAGCTTTCTTACTGAGGCTGTATGGTGTTGAGTTCATGACCCTGCATGAATAGGTCGATTGAAGAAATTGATGATTTAATATGAATAGATTTATCGAAACAGTAGCTGACAAATCAAAACACGAACCTAAGGAAAAAAAATTGTTTCCTCATATGCATATAGAAATTATGACATATAAATTCAAAAATAGAAATCATTAAAAGAAAATTCACAATTGGAAACAACAGTTTACCTCTCCCTACGTCTCTCCAAAAATCGAGCCAGGGATGCTTTGCGTGCCTGCGGAACAGCTGAAAGAACAAAAAAAAATCCTTCTTCAGTATAGCATTTGAACAGTCATATTGCTGGTGTTTACTGGTTAGAAAAAATAATCCTTCTTCGGTATAGCATTTGAACAGTCAATGCTGGTGGTTACTGGTTAGAAGTCCATTCCCGGGGATTAGGACTACAAAGCTCAAGCTATATTTCCAGGAAAATTCAAAAATGCAATTTTAAGCTCGAATATATCTCCCAGTTTTAGCGTGAGCGAGCACGAGTATTTTATGATCCCTAAATAGTTCAAGAATTAAAACCTATTCCCAGACAAGCTAAGATGTAGAAATCACGGGGCCAAGGAAAAATTATGAACTTGTCACCAGCAATGTTAGAAATATATGCAACAAATGTCGATGAAGGTGACCTTAAAGGATCAGTGCTGCAATCCGCAA
Source organism: Fraxinus platypoda (assembly GCA_903798405.1). Taxonomy (NCBI): domain Eukaryota; kingdom Viridiplantae; phylum Streptophyta; class Magnoliopsida; order Lamiales; family Oleaceae; genus Fraxinus; species Fraxinus platypoda. The sequence continues at coordinate 14,928 of CAIGRT010203280.1, read as the reverse complement.
GAGTTCAGACATTTTCAAATGAAGTTAAATAAGATAGGCAAAAAGATTATCTACTTGTAGATCTGCATAATGTACCTGATGATATCATGGCAGATGCAGAAACAGATCCTAGTGATGGAACCATTCTTGGGCTGTCCACTTTGCCATCAAGAGTGGTTGAGATGCCAACGGTGTTAGATACCTTGACATTATTCTTGTTAGCAGACACACCCCCAGACTGATCAATAGGGTGAGAAGAAACAGACATAGGGCTCAAGATACCCAAGCAGGATGGTTTACTCATTGTTAGGTTGATCAATTCCCTATTTGCGGTTGCGGGCTGCAAGTTAGGTGCTTGAACATGAAGTTTTGGTTGAGCCAATTCCCCATTTCCAGCCAAAAGCATTAGAGCCTGAACCTGTAACAGTGCCAATTGAACAACAAGAGAAGTTTTAAGTAACTTTCTCCAATTATATTAATTTATGAAAGGGAAATTCTGCTGCAAACAGAGAGAGAGAACCTTCTCAGGGGGAATACCATCAAAGACATTAACTGTTCCAGCATAAAAGATGGTCAACTGAGCAGGAGCATCAGAAGTCTTGGAATCAACCCTAAATCAAGTAAAGCGTCACAAACAAAGTTCTGATTTTAATATATTATATCACCTTGCTTCATCCCTTCGTCAGAATAATTTCAGTTAATAATCTTAAACTGTAGTGCTTATATTATAACTATGGGCATACTATTATAGGGACAGTTGCAATTATTATCATTATTTGCATCAAAATAGCCATATATTTATAGAATTTACATATGCAGAGACAATTCAAGTTAAGGTTACAGCAAACCATTGTTCAGTTGTCCCAGTCGTGGAAACTGTAGAAGGAAGAATAGAATGAGGCGATACGAGAGGAACTCCACTAAGAATTAGCTCCTTCATGGTAGCATCCCAATAAATCTGACCAGCAGCCGTAAAATGAGTTTTGGAAAAAGGTTTCAACACGGAAAATTGATGCAAGTTCACATCATGGGCAGGATTCACCGAGTTTTCATTCTGCTGCACAGAATAAGTTGGCAATGTAAACGAGAGCCCGCTATCCATCATAATTTATGCACGTATAAGATAATGAAAACTGTTGAGGGGAGTTCATAAAAATGGGATTATAGATTAAAATCTAATATGCGTATCAGACCGGAAGACAAACGAAACAAAGCCTTGACTCCAATTAATTAAGGTCAGCTATTTGAATCATTTTCACCACTCCATTCAATGCAATGCATTTACCTTAGGTTAGTGGAATTTAACATTATCATATATCATTTTGCATCCAAATGCCAGTGTTACTTATAAAAACCAAGATGATGCATTGAGAATTGGAACATTTCGCTTTCATCAGGACCATTCTCAAACAATCCTAAGCATGCATCAATAGCTAACAATAAAGAGGGAACAATTACCTTCAACACAATGCAAGTTTAAGACGTGCAATACAAGGTCACTCAAATATGCGACAAAATCAAACCTGAATATTTCTTGATAGTTGGTTGTGGCTGACATCAAATATGTCTGCAGCAGATTTAGCTGTATATCCAGAAGATGCAAGAGGATCAGACTTGATTTTTGGTGGTTTTCCATCGTGCTTAGATTTCAAGAAAATAAAATGAGGGAGAGTAGACACCATGTATAGGAATGGCCAAGGAACTCCTAAAGTATTGGTATGTGCTTTGTATCCGAATTATATAGAGTTATACACAGAAACCCCCCATTAGTACGGACAAAAATGACAGTATGGCAAAAATTGTGTTCAAAACATTATATAATCACAAAATTTATATATTGACACTTCTCTTATTATGACACCAAGAAATAGAAATGAATTATCAAAAACTCATTCGGAATATAAGTTTTTCATTAAGAAAAATTTCTTTCATATCCAATTTGATATCGTGGGAGACTAATATAATACGGTTCTGGTCTTTCACGAAAAAAAGGGTAAAAAATGAGGAAATGGGATGAGCCAGATTTATAACAAAAATCTAAGGATTTTAATTTGTGAAACCATTGAAGAGCTTAATCAAGGAATAAAGCAATTTAAATATGTTCACGTCAGATTTGTGCAGGATGGAAGTTATATACATTAACTTCAGGCTTCCTGGTTATAGGGGGGATAAACAAAATTACATATCTGATTCACCAATAGAGGACACTGTGCCAAATTGCTTACCAAATTTCAAAAGAAATATAAATTTCTCGTGGCTCTTACCATGAAAGGAATTGAACTATTCCCTCAGGTGAAAAATTACGGTTCAAAACACAAAGGTGAGATTTATTCTGCTTCCTAAAACGATAAATCAAACCTATACCCACTCATCCCATGGTATTGTTGGTGAGATTTATAAGCTACAGCTACATCCATGTTTCTTTAATGAACAAGATCACAAACGTGCCAAATTCAGAGAATAAATAAGTAATTCCAGCCAAATGACAAAATTCTCCAAGGCCATATCAATTATACATCAAAATATAAAAAAAGTAATCGAATAACTTAAATCCCAGAACAGGGAAAGGAAACTGCACCCATTTAATTTGACGTAATAATAATCAATATGTATTCGATCTTACTTTCCAAATCTAAACAGAAAGATTAAATTTGGTAAATTATCTAATTTCAGATAAAATCCTCCACCATTTTGCATATTAATTCCCTCCAACATAACTTAGAACAGAATAAAAAGTGTGTTTGTGGTGGTGGGGGTCCTCAATAGTGTAGAAATCAAATTTATACAAATATTTGAGCATGTGAAAAAGAGAAATCACCAGAATCGTTACCGTCTTCAGCAATTTCCTCCTGAACTACAATTGCTGAATCCTTAGAATTCAACCCCATGAAATCTCTCTCCATATCTCAGATTTCCAGAAGTGTATAGACCAAATTCAAGGAAGAAATAAAAAATATAAAAAATTGACAAGGATCAAACCGAGCTTAAAGCTCTCTTTCTTCTTTCAAAACGCCTAAAAGGCAATTTACAAGAGAAGAAACCGTTTAGAGAGCGAAAATGTTCCTAGCTACATTGCTTCCGATTGCAGCAATTTGGGGTCCGTCTCTGCGTGTTGGTGGGGGAACGGGGATAGCGCGATTTTTATTTGATTATTGTCTAAAGCGGGTTTCTAGTGTTAGCACGATTTTCGTTTTAGTTGCTTTTTTTCTTTTAGGTGCATTTTTTCTTTTCGGGGCACCTTTGGAAAGTGACTAATTAAAACTTAAAAGTGATTAAAAGTTGTGACTTTCATTAAATATGTATTAATTATAGATTCTACTAAATGTGTAAATTAAGAATCTATAAAATCAATGTTGATTATGATTTAATCGCTTGTCAAACATACGTGATCTCAGTCAAAATCCAATTATGAGTCGAGAAGAAATTGCTAGGTTATAACCATCTCAAGTTGCATGAAGGTGATGGTCGCTGATTTGCGTGGAGCAGTCAGAACGATGGCTACGTCTGAATTTCGAAAAAGAGTTGAATGGGCAAAATATACATGTATCTTGTATATAGTAATTTAAAGAACAAAATTTCTACATAGATTTGAAGAAATTTTCAAAATGTTACGGGTGCCACTAGACTCGAGTACGAGGAAGGTTTGAATAATCTAGATCTCTACTTGAATGGCAAAGTTCTGGGAGCGTGATAAGTGAAAATGTATGGTTTGTTTTAATAATATTCTTTTTACTCTCTAAATATTATCAAACTAAGTCCCATTCAATTAAATACTTGCGTATATGCCCCATTCAAAATTAACATACACGTTGTGTGGCAGATTTACCGTAATGATATCCTGTTTATTCTCAAAAAAAAAAAATGTTGCTATGAAGCATAAATGTTAGGGACTAATTGTCAACAAGGTTTGAGACCTAGCTGTACAAATTTAATAAGTTTGGTGCCTCCGCTGCAATTTTTCACAAGTAAAGTTGTTTATCGAAAAAACTTATTTTTGTGAAATCGACTCAAAACCTCAAGACACGTTTGGTATGTCATATGGGATTGAAGTTATATGACTAGGAGGGATACGAAGATAGGTTTAGGAATTTAGGAAGGATTGTTCTAGTACGGTGTTTAGTACTACATCATGTTAAAAGAGCGTATAAGTATTTAAATGAAAATATTATAACAATATTTTTGTCTTGGATTAAAAAAATAAACAATCATGCTACATGTACATCATAATTGACATCATTGTTTACATTGTGTCATGTGAGAATACGACATTCGTCAATTAAAAAACAAAAAAAAAAAAAAAAAAAGTTCCCGTCCATTTTTTTTTTTTTTGTTTTTAACACAAAGTATGTACAAGATGTAACTCGTTGAATGTACACTTAGCATTATTAAAAAACAAATTACTTTACTTTAAGTAACCTTTTTAAACAAATATATTTAATATTTTGAACAACTTACTTTTCTCTTATTCTTTAAAAAAAAATAAAAAATTTTGAGTTTGTGTCAAAATAAGTGACTTACTTTTAATTTTGATTATAAAAAATATTATTTATTTTAAACATAATTATTTATGTATAGATAAAACACACCCTTGGATTAAATTGTAAAAACTTGTTTTATTTCTCTAACACAATAAATAATCTAATGACGTCACAATTTGTGGAAGAGTCCTTTCTTTTAATTTTTATGGAGCCCTCTAGAGGCATCATTAGAGCAAAAAATTTCTCTCTCCTACAAATTTGTGTGTGAAACACAATTTGTATGTTTACCATCTTACTTTTTAAGGTAAAATAAGTAAATTTCAAAACTTTTAAGGTGACAATATATTGCTTTGTCTTTTTAGTTATAAATAGAAGTGTTCGTAAAAAAAAAAAAAAAAAGCGAAAAATTAATTGCTTGTTGTGTATATAATTATTGAACTTTTTGTAGCCAAAACAAAAGGGGTGTTAAAATAATATTATGTTCCATTTTGTCTGCCAAATTAAATTGTCGGGGCTCTATATCAAATATATTGTTAGGATCATGTTTGTCCACCTTTATGTAGTTGGACATTTCTTGAGCTGTATTGCTTTATTTCAAAGGATCATACTACGAGTATATAATCATTTATATAATACATTACANTATCAAATATATTGTTAGGATCATGTTTGTCCACCTTTATGTAGTTGGACATTTCTTGAGCTGTATTGCTTTATTTCAAAGGATCATACTACGAGTATATAATCATTTATATAATACATTACATAATTGACATGTGGCGCGCATCCATCGGTAGTCTACAATTTTTGATTCCATGCTTCACATTCATGGCCGGATTTCTTTCACATGGGCCTATGTAATCCATTATGTATAATAATTATGTACATATAGATTTATCCTTAAAAGAATATACTAACTTTTTGCTTTGATGGTGGGGTGGTTAATTGGTTGACTCGTTCACGTGTTCTGCTCAATTCATCTCGATTCAATTTATGGATGGTTCGGACTCGTATTGAGATGAGTTATAGATCGAGTTGAGCTTCATTATTTTCACAAATCGGCTCGTGGTCAGCTCGCTTTTTGATTATTATTTTTATTATTAATTTCTTAAAAAAATGAGCATTTCTTGGCTCGGATCTTGTCCCACGAACCAAAGGATTGAGCCTTGCTTTTGGACACGAGTCGAGTTCTTGCTTTGCTCATCCTTAGGGCCAAGCAGACATTGCCACCCCTATTTGATGGTCACACTAAATAATCATGTTAAATAACCATCTACACAAACAATAATTAATTTTAATTCGAACGTTTATAAGAAAAATTAACCAATTGATACATGTAAATTTCAAACATGTTTTGAATTGATCTGCAAATTGAGATTTTGAAGCGATAATTAACGCTTCCAAAATATGTGTTTTGTCGAAAGTCACATAGGTATAAAGTTGAACTTTCATAAAAGATTGATAGATTTGAACCGTAGATCACCTTAAAAACTAAATGATTAAAGAAAGTTACTTGTCTTTTTTAGAACAAAAATAATTTGCTTCTTCACCTACTTATTTTTATACATTGATGCCATCAAGAGTGAGACTGCAAGCATGATAGAGAATAAGGGAATAAAGTAATGGTGAGGTGAAATAAAGGATAGGATGGTATCAATCTGCCATATACAAAGAATCCATGAAACAATAACAAAATTGAAAGGATAATTGATGAAAGAGAACTATATAGTTTTATAAAATAATGTATGCACTAATTGAATGCTAAATAGTAAATCCATTATGAATGCCCTTTTTACAAAAAGGAGGGGAACATTGTCCAAATCATTGTTGTCAATGGATAATATAATTGATTATAAGATATAAACATTAAAAAAGTTTAGCATATACTCAACTATAGCTAGTCAAACTCGAGGTGCACGTCCTTGTCTCACTAATAATTCTCCCTTGTCGAGAAAGATGTCCGCTCAATTAACTTTGTCGTTGCATCACCTTTTATCGCAGGAATTATCCATGAGAAAGTTCTCATCGAGAATCTTGTAATTTAACATTCAAACAAGATTCATTAGCACGAGGCTGTGGTAAAAACATATTTATTTGATGTACTTAATAGAAAACATTGATAATCTTATAATTCAGAAGACGGTTGAATATGAAACCTCGATATAAAAGAGTATTAATTCACCGATTGTGTGGTCTATGACTATGAGTTCTTGGGCATGAACAAAAATCTTATAAAAAACGACTATCCTTTTCAAAGAAGTTCAAATAAATTAAATTATAAAATATTATTAAAGGCTTACAAGTACATTTTAGACCATTCAACATTACAATAAATTTAAGGTAGTACGTCAACATTACACCAAGTAATGTACATAACAAATTATGCATTTGGAATCTTTTGTTCTTAACATCTTTTCACCTCACACATCTCTATCACCCTTTCCAAGTTTTCCTCAAAGGTAGAGATAATGGACCAGCTGGAATAAAAGTTCAAAAAATTAACCAAAAGCAAGGCACTACGCCTAAATTGTTCTTCATTTACAACCTGCAAAGACACAGAAAAAATCAGTTCATTTCATCTTTCAATGTTAACAAACTGTTGTGGATATGGAAAAGACTTCTACTTAATCAATTACAAATTGATACCGTAGATCGAGCTTATATCATTTTATCTGGAAATCCCTTAGCGTTTAGAGAGGAAAGGCTAAATCTTATATGACATTCGAGTACCACTATTTAAGTGACCCTATTCATGAATCTATGGGTGGGATTGTTGCTTCCGGGGTATACGAATTATTGTATTGTAGTTTTCTTAAGTTGAAAGACACGGAGAAAAGAGTGAAGTTTACCTTTACTGTCACGATGTTTCTTGTAGTAGTATAGGAAAACAACAATCAATGCAACACCTGCTAGGAGTCCAATTATAATTGCAAGGGTTCTCTCCATGTCGTCGTCGTCGTCATCATCATCATCATCTTTATCTGGGATCAACAAAAACAAATATTTATCTTCTCTAATTGAAGAGTTAATCTTATACATAATATTTACATATATATGTGCCACCCTCTATTATTTGAATTTTTTATAGTTATGGGACCATGAGTAATTTGTAATATTGTCTGTTTGGCATGGATTCTAATTTTGCTTCTGCTTTTTGTAAAAGAACTTATTGAAAAAGTTAATTTATAACAGTTTCCTCTAGTAACTCTTCTAGTTAGAAAGAAAATCATTCAAATACGTTTAAAAGTAACTTTTTAATTTTAGAAGCAACTTTTGTTTTACAAAAGCACCGTCAAATAGCATCGCAGTACTTTGACAAAAGTTAATTAAATAGTATTACTTGAAAAACCATGTTGAGTGCAATGTACTAAAGTCGAAATTGAAGACTTTTGGAACAAAAAATGGGAGATTTAGGAATCTTGAAATTGAAATGATCCCTGAGTTTATTTTTCAAGGGAGATTTTTCTTTATATTTTATGGGCACAAATTAAAAGCAGAAGAACATCTTTCTACAACTTTTTTTTCCTTTCCTTTCCTTTCAAGTCAAATTGTTTTTACTAAGCAAAAGAGCCCTTTCATGATAATGTTTGATTTAATTGGGGACGTCTGTTATAAGAGACTTCAATTCAATTCAATGAAAGAGTTTATTATAATAATGAATTCGATTGCTTGGGTTAACTTTTGACTAACAGGAGATATAAGGAACCATCAAACCATGAACCGCCAGCGACGGAGGTGGAATTGCTTACCGCTTTTTGGCGTGTATGTGTATCCACGCTCCGACTCCGAGAAGCGCGCGTAGCACTTTGCCAAGAACATGTCCCCCCAAGTTGAAGATTGACACTCACTTTTCAACCGTGTGATCGCCTCCGATAAACAATCCTGGCACTCGATCATATTCAAATCCTGTACACACTGTGCTATACCTTGTGCGTTTCCGGACCCACGAATCCGACAATACTGCCCACCACCCGTTAGATATGCCAGCAAGGCATCTCTCTGAGTCAACACATCCGAGTCAAACCCAATCGGCGGCCCACATCTCTTCAACACAACAGTCTTATCCTCGTCACCCAAGAATGACGTATTCTCGTACTTCACGAAACACCCATCCAGCTGCAACGCGCCACCCGACGCGCCACCGCAGAGGGTTCCAATTCGACTCACTGCGTAGGTCACGCAGTCGTGGCAGTCGGAGTTACTGAGGTCTCCACGGCACTGGAAGAGGCCGTAAACGACGTCGGTGCCCGGGAGGGAAATATTGAAATTGTTGTAGTTTGAGAAGGCGGCTGAGTTGACTAGGGATGCGAGGATTGAGTTGACGTTTGACTCGTAAGGCGTACCCGGGTTGTATTTGAGCTGAGAACAACCAGCATACACGAAAGATTGTAGTGCAGAAGTTGAAGGGTGTGCAAGAAATGAAAAAACTAGAAGATAACTACAAATAGATAATACAGAAAACATTTGTTGAGCATGCATGTTCATTTTCCCCAGAATTGTGTGTGTGTGTGTGTCTGTGTGTCTGTGTATAAGAGAGAGATGGGATTATAATAAAACGTTACTTGTGCGTGTGTGCTGGGGCTACCCCGGGTTGCGGGGTAGGTGATCGGAATTAGCAGATGCCTTGTGGAAAAATTACGTAAGAAGGTGACTGCAATGGATGGATGTATGATGGATGTATGATGGTTCTCTAGCATGTGCTGACGAATGATTACGGCCTTGTTTGAGCCGGATTAAAATTCAATTAAAATTGAAAATATGATCGTTATTGGGTCTCACTCGTCTAATAAAAGTCAACAATATCGGTTATATTTTCAATTTTAATCCGATTTTAATCCCTCCCATACAAGGCCTACATATAGAGGTGTGCTTGGTTTGATTTTAAAGAGAACTGAATCGAATCGAATCGAAGATAATCAAATTGAACTGCTAATTTTGGTTCGGTGGAACATATGATTCAATTCGATTACATTTACATAAAAACTAAATCGAATTGTATAACATTGAAAATTAACGAAGAAACAATCTTTATTTTTATACTTCAAATACAATTTATGAAGTTTATACGATTGTGAGAATTTTTACATTTCATTTTCGTACTTTATTATTAATATGTCAAAAAAAGTTGATCATTCTAGATAAATATAAATTCGTATCAATTTTTATATAAGAAACGATTTTTCAACAAGATAGGTTTCGCTACCGTTCATGGCAAACATCTCTTAATCTTATCTTATTCAGCACGAAAGGATTGAAAGAAGTCAATGAAGACTTAAACTTAAACTTCAATTAAAATTGACCCGAATGGTTAGGACAAAAACTGTCCGTCTCTATAGAATATGTACCATGTCGTGTGCTACACGGTGTAATTGAGACGAAAATACAGAGAAAAGAAGGCCTACAATTTTAGTACTTTACCAAGTCTACCTTGACTTGGTGGGCACGTAGTGTTTTGTGGGGGCTCCCCACCCATGCTTGAATAATTAATTAATTAATTATCGGTTAATGGCATCTTAATGTTACAATGATTTGCAATTTGAACTAATTTGAGAATAATCTTCTCAACTGAAACAACTCTAAGGTGTAATTAAGACTTGATTAGTTAAATCCACGTTTTATATTCAATAGAGAAACAACCAAGACGAATAAGAAAAGCACTTAACTTGTATAAGTCATTATAAATTATAAGCCAATTGGGATTTGGGTCGAATGTACAAGTCACGTAACATAAAAATAATGAATAACGTATATGAGATTAATTCTTTATAATAAAAGTAATATTTTAAAATAAATTCAAAAACCCTATTAAAATGCTTAATCCTTGATCGAGTCGAAAGGCTACCTAAGTAACTTGGTTTGACAATTAATGTCTCTTTAAAAACATGTAACAACTTAACTAATTCTAGGTTTACAAGTACATTAACAATTAGTAAGTTTCACAATTTTATTTTTTTTGCCTTTTAATTTGGATCTTTCGAGTAGTTAGGTATGATAAGTTTTGATAAAAAGTCGTAGCGCGTTGGAATTTTAAAAAAAGTTGCCTTTGTAGAGGTTTGGCATGACCCACATCTTCTGAAGGGATATAGCGTGTCGGGCGGGCCACCGAATTTGACCTGCACATGCATGTCCAAAGTTGAAATTTCGGATATCGGTGCTAAAATAAGTTCTTTTAAGTTGAAAAATAGCATAAAAATACATAATTATTTGTGATCATAAATGAATATTGAGATTATTGTTTGGCCAAATTAATTGATGGGATGCTTTAAAGCTCAACATAACAAGTAGAGTTGGGAAGAGAAAATTTTCATATATCAGGTAGTATGCGCCACTTCAATTTTCAGAGATTAAGTTTAAAATTTTAAAAGTCAGTATTAATTCAATAATTTAATTTTAAATAATAATATTATTAAATTAAATTAATCTACCCATCCCACCAATCTCCCCCCCATCCTTCGCCATTTCCTCATATGCAGTCGTCGGCATCCATCCATCGTCGACATCTACCAGTCAACATTCACCTCGCAGTTATCGGCATCCAAATAACTTCACCGGAAAAAAAGAATCTACAGAGATAGCCAACAATTTCTTCAGCGGCTAACTGATCGTCTTTCAGTGACAACTGAGCATCGTTGGCTCAAATAGTAGAGATAGGGGGAGAAATATAGCTGTCGTTGGAGAATATTGACAGATCATTGTCGATGATTGAGTAGTGTTGGTGTAATTTAAATCTATTTTTTTTTTAAATTAGAAATTGAAAAACAACCCCGATGTAATTTACAGAGTACTCAACAGAGCAAATAAGTTCAATTCTCACCGTCGAAATCTGGTTAATTGAACTAGTGACCAATTTAGAGAACTGGGGTTGGAGATATCAATGGAGTGTGAGCAATTCTCTTGAATTTGTGATTTGTAATCTATGCACTTTGACATGTGACTTGTGACTTTATGGACATTGATCTATGACCAATTTTAATTGATATGTGACATGTGGACATTGATATGTTACCTACTCATATTGACCCGTGATATGTGACCTACACACAATGACTATAGATCTATGACATATACAATATGATTTGTGGTATGTGGAGTGTGACTTGTGACATACAAACATGATTTGTGGATAGTTTTATTTGATCTGTGACCTGTGACTATTTATACGCCACCCATGCATAATAACTAGTGACCTAGTACATGTGACATGTGACCTATCTCCACTATCTGCACCACCAACAGATATCAAAACAACATTTCACATACACTTTATAAACATGTGACCACCACCACCACCAACACTACCACATAAAAAAATACCATGAAAAACCACCAAAAAATATCTTATAAACCCCCTCAAAACACCACAAAACTGCAGTAAAACCATCACAAAAATTACCAAAAACTCTCCACACAACCTGCCGCAAACCACTACAAAATCATTACAGCAGCGATCTGAGCCATAATCGAAAAATTGGGAAAGTAAGATCTTAGAACTTGGTTTATGCTTCCTGCTTCCAGAGAGAGTAGAAGAGAAATGGTGAAAGAGAGAATGTAGAGCCAAAATAGTAAGGAGAGAAAGTGAAGGGATATTAATAAAGAGAAGGGAAAGAAAGGATAGGTTAGAGGGAGAAACAAAATTGGAATTATGGGTATATTTGATGGATATTATTGAGAAAATAATGTATTTTAAATAGTGATGTGATAGGAAATATATGGTTAAAAAGTAAGGAAAAATGATTGATGTGATAGAAATATTATTTTATTGAAAAATATGTTATTGAAAATAAGTTTTGAAAGAATGTGTACTAAACAGGGGCTAAATCTAGCTCTGAATGAATTAGAGGGTGGTGTGTAATTTAATTTTAGAATATATTATTAAAATATTTAGAATTATCACCAAATTTTTGAATAAACAAACTTTCAACGTGTTTTTTTGTATTATAATCTTTACAAAAATGTGCATGTGCAATTTCTACATGTGGGTCCCTCATTGGTGTTAGCCCATTGACGTTTTTTTCGAACAAAGAGACTGCAAAATTTACCACGAGTGTTGATCAGCAAAAATAATGATTAATGATCTAAAATTTATTAAGTATCTATTTGTCCATCATTCTCCAAAAATTCTTTTTTTTCTAAAATTCATTTTCAATCATGAATTCTTATGATAAAATATTTTACATATAAACCAAAATTTTTTGGAAAAATTGCAGTATCAGTCTCTAACCTTTTCAATTTTTTGCAGACTTTATCCTAACCTTCATTTTGTGCCAGCGAGGTCCCTAACATTTCATAAATATGCAGTTGGAATCCAAATGGATGTAACCATTAGCTAACCAAGCAAATCAAAATTTGATTGATTTTGACCTAATTAAAAGGGAAAAATGGTAAGTTTGAAATTATTAAATAAAAAAAAAATCAAGGGAAAAAATGGTTTCTTCTTTACCCCCAACCTATCCCCCACAGTTGAAAATCAGCAACCAATATCGAACGACACCACTGCCGGTTATATTCTTCCCCAACACTCATTCACGCCCATCCCCAAACCCCACTCAAAACCAAACCGTCGCAGCCAAATTCACGGCCGCCACCACCTCCGCTATCATCTTCTCCACTGCCAAATGAAACCCTAATAAAAAATCAAAATCTACAAATCTGCAGAAATCAGCCTCTCCATCGCCGACACCATCGTCCAAACCATCGGATCTACACATCACCGGAAAGCCCTCATTCCCCTTTACACATCCCACCCAACTACCAGAAATCAAATTGAAAGAATCACCGTGCGGAGTTGCCCCAGATTCGCTCTTGCCGCCGTAGTCCATCACATCGGGCTTTTTATTGAGGAATTGAGGGAGTAAGGGCTAGGTTTGGACGATCCTCATCTAGGTACGGCCCTGCCCTCATTCCCCTTTACACATCCCACCCAACTACCAGAAATCAAATTGGAAGAATCACCGTGCGGAGTTGCCCCAGATTCGCTCTTGCCGCCGCAGTCCACCACATCAAGCTTTTTATTGTGGAATTGAGGGAGTAGGGGCTAGGTTCGGACAATCCTCATCTAGGTACGACCCTGCCGTGCCACTGTCTTCACGAGGCTAGTCCGTAAGTGTCACCCTCCCATTCCAACCAAACAGCGTCGTTAATGGCAATAATGGCTCCTCCCACCTCTTGCTCTACAAGTGGACCCCGATTATTCACAACCAAAAGAAAGATAATGATACTAGCAACAGAGATAACAGTAACGACAACGATGAATTTGATTTCTGATTTCATATTGATGGTGGTGGTAAGTGAGAGTTGTGGTGGCGTTGTGGGTCGAAAGGTGGTTGTGACGGCGATTTCCGGTAGGTCTCGCCAAAGAAGAACAAACCTCATCGGATTTTGATTTGGGGTAGTGTGGTGAGATGGAGTGGTGTGGAGTGGGGTTATATATTTATTTTTATTTTTATTTGTTTGGGTCTTTTAATTTAATTTTTTAACTTATTTAATATGAGAAAAATGTAAAGTACCATTTTACCCCTTTTAATTAGGTTAAAATTAATCAAATTTTGACTTTCTTGATCAACTTACGGTCAAATTGATATTTTTCATCCATTTGGACTCTAGCTACATATTTATAAAAGGTTAGGGACTTTCGCTGATACAAAATGAAGGTTAGGGTAAATTTTGTAAAAATTGGAAATGTTAGGGACCCCTGCTGCAATTTTTCCAAAATGTTTCTTACTTTTTAACNAAAAAAAAAAAAAAAAAATCACTATTTCATAACTCATTTTCCAAATAATAATAATAATAATAATAAATAATTCTTATCACTGGACATCAAACATGGGCTAATTTAATAAGTAAATATCAAAAAATGGGCAAATCATGGAGAAAAACTTTCTCAAAATAATTAATTTAATATGAAAATCAATCAAAATCAAAGACATACACCGTTGGTCCCTATTAATACAAAAACCCTTTAATAATATTATTTTCCAAGTCCCTGGTTTCTTTTAAAATAACTGTTAAGTCCTTAACATTAATTAACTATTGCTTAATGCCTAATGGTTTCTTCAAATTATATTGATTTGAATGAACTTTTGAATTATCTTGTCAATTTGAATACAAATCCACGTTTTATATTTGATACAAAGATGGTTTATTGAATTGTTTTTGTGGTGGTGCTCGACACAGCAAAGTTTTTCCATTGGTGGTAAGGTGCTTAAGGGGTGGCAAATGGGTTGAGCACTTCGTCTGTTCATGAATTTAACTTGTCTCGACTTGATCCATGGACGACTCGAACTCATTTGGGATCGTGAATTGACTTGTTTTTGTTAGTTTATTATTTTCTTTTAAAAATAATCTTGTGTTTAGATTTATTTTTCTAATTTCTAAAAAAGAAAAGAGCCGGCTAGGCTTAGCTCTTGAGGCCCATGAGCCTATGGGCCGAATCAGCCCCATGTTTTGGATTGGGAAATTATAAAAACTCAGG
>CAIGRT010203265.1:0-24163 GCA_903798405.1 Fraxinus platypoda | reverse complement strand
TTGTAGCCAGATGAGTTAGTTTTCCAACGCATTTTGAATCACCTCAATCGGACATCGGAATACAAAGTTATGATAAAAACACTGAATGAAGGTGCAGCTGCCTGTTTAAAACAAGAAATTTCGTTACATAGTCCGTTAAAATAACAAATTCCGTTAGTTATTCCGTTAAAAACAAGAAATTCCGTTACATAGCCACTTTTAATATATAGAAGATTTATAAATTTGCTAATTTAGATTTCGATCATGTTTATAAATGGTTTACGAACAATTAGATTATTATTATTATTTTTTTTTTTATCACAAAGTACTAATTCATTCATCCGTCGCTCATTTTTATTAAATTATAATTTAAAACAACTTATAATTGTTTTCGAACAAACACTCGCTGTATATTACAAATTCATTCGCACTTTTGAGATTCCAGTAAACCCAAGTCGTGCACGTTAAGAAGAACTCGCGCAGCGCAGCGTTTGGATGCAAATACTTATACTCCGCAGTGTTTGGGTACAAATATACCTGTCTACACGTCAAATATCCATAAATTAGATAATAAAATAATCAGAAGAATTGCACTTTTTCCTTTTTTCTCTTTTATCCTCCCGTCTTAGGGTTTACATTTCGCTCCACTCTTACACGGTCGTTGAAGTTCAACTACGGATCTCTTATGTTGTCTTTGTGACTGGGTATTAATCGAAAATTAACCGTTTCTTAATCAATCTACATTTAATAAAAACATTGGAAAAGTTGTGGTTGGCTGATGTGAATTTATTTTCATAAATTTGATATGGTTGATGTTGCAGGTGATAATTTTTATCAGGTCCGTGTAATTGGATAAGTAATCGGAGATGGGTAGGGATAGGGAAATATCTCGGTCCCCGTCTCATCGGAGGAGGTATTCACCATCGCCGTCGCCGGTGGGGACTAGCAGGTATAGCCGCCGTAGCAGGAGAGATAGAAGCCGATCTCCTTATTCTTATAGCAGGTGATACCCTTTTAGTTACACTCGTTTCTATCTTATCAAGTGTACTTTAGGGAGAATAGTTTTGTGATTTCATTTTAATTTTGTTTTAAGAAGATCCAGCTAATAGTCGTGCAAATTACATGACCAATTTGCTAATAAACTGTATGAAAAACAGGTTTAAATATTAAAGCAAA
Organism: Fraxinus platypoda; assembly: GCA_903798405.1. Lineage (NCBI taxonomy): Eukaryota > Viridiplantae > Streptophyta > Magnoliopsida > Lamiales > Oleaceae > Fraxinus > Fraxinus platypoda. Next base: position 23,008 of record CAIGRT010203265.1, on the reverse strand, counting down.
AAATGTATTGGTGGCGACGAAACAAATCAATGCACAAAATTTGTATTGAATGAAAATATAGCGTGAAGTTACTTCTTTTTTCTTTTCATTTTCCCCCAAACCTGAGTGCAGTTGAGCTTAGGTTTTTCCATTTGCTTAAATTGCCTCCACGTCATGAGAGCCTTCTGGATGATCATGACCTAAGCTACTATAAATGTTGTGTATAATTGATCATCTTATTGATTTTATTTTTTAGATGATCTAGCAGATGCGTATGGCTTGTGTAACTTTGGTCTTCCTAGTGCAATGTCGCTGCTTATGAGAGTTTTCACTTTCCATCAGCACCTTGATATTCTACATGCTTATGGTTGTTGAGTTGATGACTATCATGCCTTGTTCAAGTCTTGCCTATTCTTTCATCAGTGTGATAAAAAAGCTGCTAAATTGTAAAATGTCATGGTCGATGTATCTGGATGCTGGGAGTCTTTCCTTACAAAACTGTTAGAATTTGAGACATATATCTTAAAACATAGCATGAATGAGATAGGGAACGTCTTTGTTGTTTGAGAAATTAAGAAAAGAAAAGATGGCTTCCCTTCATCTGGGAAATGAGCAGGTGATGGGTGCCGATGGGTGTCCTTTCGTTGCTCGATTGTGATATTAGCGGTTACTTATGATAAAAGATGGAGGACACAGTTTATTCTTTGCAATACATGAGGTAACTGTACGTGCCTTCTTAATATTAGACGGTGGGTTTGAACAAAGCGAGATTGCAAAACATTGTAGTGGACAATATTTTCATTTGAAGCTCAACTGTGTTACTGTATTCTACAGAAGGAGAAGTCGTTCATTGTCCTCACGGCGCCGTAAAAGTCGTTCTCCGACTCCAAGACGTCGTAAAAGTCGTTCCCCGACTCCAAGACGTCATAAAATTCGCTCCCCAACACCAAGGCAGAGTAATAAACAGAGAAAGAGGAGTACCTCATTATCTCCCTTGAGTGCATCTCCCAGTACAAGTGCTGGGTTGAAAGAGATGAAAGATGCAAGCGAAAAATTAAGAAAAGAAGAGGAAAAGAAAAGGTATAATTACTGCCTCATGATCTTTGTTACATTTTCTAGTTTCTTATTTGTATTTTTACATGTACAGTGCTTGTTCACAGGTTCTTTTTTTTCATCTGTATCCAGTTTGAATTCAAAATATCCAAATAATTTATTATGCCCCTGTTTGGGCTCCGTTAAAAACACATTTTGGAGAAAATGTTTTTTAGAATAGTAATTTTTTGAAGAATGCGTGGTTAAGAAATAAGGAAAAGTTTTGGGTTTACGTGTAATATTATTTTAGTGGAGAATGTGTGGTTGAAAATAATTGAAAAAAAAGGCATTTTTGAAATAATGAAGCCCAAACTAGGGCTATATGAGACAAGGATGATAGAAATAAAATTTTACTATGTTATATCAGAACGATTCATTATATTTACTTGGCAAAGGCTAAGAGATGTATGCGGCCGGTGATGACATGGGATTTTTTATGACATTATATAATTTCCTTTTAGGCAGGAATCAGGATGATGACATTTTGTAAGAACCAGAATAATCATTGGCTTTTGTTACCCAATTACTCGCTTTTATGCGAATGGTATGCTGATAAAAAATAGTAAATATTGACATACGTTGGATGATCTTAATATATAGTTGAAGCGTGTTGAAGAAGATTTCATTTCTCGAGAGAAATGAAAAATAAAAAATAGTGACTTGGTAAATACTGACATACATTGGATGATCTTAATATATAGTTGAAGCATGTTGTAGATGTAATTTCTCGAGGTTTAATACAGGTCTTTGTTGATCTCTCTGGTGGCTGTTTTCCTAGTGGATTCCTGTTTTATGGTTTTCTGAAAATAAAAATTTGGTCCTACGGTTGGCCAAAACTGCCTCTTTGAGTTTTATGAAAACTGTAGGCAAAAATAAGTTCCAATCTTAAATAATTGGGAATGACATCTCACATGGGGATGGTATCCCTTAGCTTTAATGATCCTTCATAATCAACCAAATTGACTGGATAGTGAAATGGAACTCTTTCTCTAAAAATAGACTTCAATTCAGTTTGTTCAATTTGTGTCATGATTACATTTAGCTTACAATTAATAATAGTTTTCTATTTACCTAACATGATGAATTTATCTAGGAAAGAGCTATCCATGTTGCTGTTACTTTGTTGCAAACTCTGTAATCCAATCCGCATGCCCTGTTGCCTTGCGTTTTTAATTTCTTTTTCATTTCCTAAACAGTTTTTGATTTCTCCCAAAAATTCATGCAGGTGGTTTATTCAACTTATTTAAATAAAAATGTTACAATTCAGCTTTTACTTTTTTATTATTTATATAATGTAAAATTGATAGACTTTTAATGGTAAACCTAGAGAAAAAGCTCACGTTAAACCCCGTGGACTTGAGTCAACGAAAGAGCGTTTGAGCTATTCTGGTTTAAGTTTGGAAATAACCTTTAAAGGAGCTGAGTGGAAGAAGGATATCCATATGGCCAACTCCAACCAAGTACTTGCAGCTTTTGTACATTTAACTTCAAAATTTTATTTGGTCACAAGGATTTTGAAATTTGTCATCTACCATGCATTCTATGTTAAATGCAATTCTCGAAAATTGACATAAAGGATTGTGGATCCTGTCACTGATTAAGTCAATATGTTGAAAATTATGTTCTTTTATTCTAACAGCAATATGCCATTTGCTTGGTCATAAATATGTTATAATGGAAGGACTGAAGTACTCTTAGTGATTAATGTGGAAACTGCAACAGTTCACTTGACATTCTTCTCAACAGGATTAAGTGAAGGAAGTTTCTGCTCTTGTTATATTGATGATCCCATTGTAATCTACTATTCAGCAGTTTCAAAACTGAATTTTATTGGATCAGGATTCCGTTAGAGGTATGCTTTAAAAGCATAAGCATATATGTTTAGTGCCTTTTCGACCTTGGAGGTTAGTTTGTCATTCATTTTAGTTATGCACTAAGGAAAAATAATGACTGAGCATTGCTTACTAAATGTTGTTCTGTATTCTACTTAAAACAGTACATAATTTGTTCTGGTTTTATAGTCCTGTTCTCCTTATCTATGTCTTCTTCATTGGATCAGTAGCTATTTCCTATTTAACATTTTTTACTCTTTTCCAGGCGTCAACAGGAGGCAGAATTAAAATTAATAGAAGAAGAAACTGCAAAGAGAGTAGAAGCAGCAATTCAGAAGCAAGTTGAAGAGAGCTTGAATTGTGAGGAGATAAAGCTTGAAATATATAGGCGTCTAGAGGAAGGTAGGAAGAAACTTGTTGCTGAGGTTGCTGCCCAACTTGAAAAAGAAAAGGAAGCTGCTCTTGTTGAAGCTCGGCGGAGAGAGGTAAGTATCTATAACGAATTTCTACTGTTTTCTTGGTCATTCTCCGTCAACTGTTTTTGGCGAACTTATGTTCTTAATTTTTGTTGGCTTTTGATATTAATAAAAACGTGGGTTTCGTAGAACAAAGTAGGGTGTTGATTTCCCTCAAAAGTGTGCTATAGCTTCTTTGTTGCATGCTAGTAGCCAAAGTGTATATTTTGGCTGAAGGAAGCTCTATGCTTTGAGAAGGGATTCTCCCTTCCCTACCAATTATTGGTATACACTTCTAATTTAGTGCCTCCATGTAGTTAAAACTTTATGAGCCCCTCATTTCGCTATGTAAGATGCTAAATTATGGATGGTTGTTTCAAAATGTCAGGCAACCCAATACCCAGGCAGCCCTGCACGTGAACACATTCCTGGTCCAGCCTACCTCTTCCTTTTGTGCTCGGCCCACACGGGCCTGTATTTAAAAATTATATGCATTAAAAAACTTGCATTCCTTTATTTAAATTGAAAAAAAGAAAATTGTTATAGTTATCCCTTTTAAGGCCTAGAAAAAAGGGCCGTGCTGGGGGACACCTCATAACCGGGACCGTTCTCTGTACTTTCAATTTCTCCCAAAGTAAGGGCTTGAAATATCAGCTTGCTGGAAGGCCGTGTTTACTTCCAATGAATATTTTTCTTATAGCATACATAATTTGAATCCTCAAATGTGCAGGAACAAGCACGGAGAGAGAAAGAAGAGCTGGAAAGGCTACTTGAAGAGAACCGAAGAAAAATGGAAGAAGCTCAAAGAAGAGAAGCTTTAGAACAGCAAAGAAGGGAGGAGGAACGCTATAGAGAATTGGAGGAGCTTCAAAGACAAAAAGAAGAGGCAATGCGAAGGAAAAAACATCAAGAGGAGGAAGAACGCTCAAAACAAATGAAAGTATTGGGCAAGAACAAATCCCGGCCTAAGGTGTCATTTGCCTTAGGTTTCAAATGATTATTTACCGCGTCCTTAATTCTGTTTTTATTTTGTCACTTACTGCGTGCTTGTCTTGTAATCTGGAAATAATTCTATGCTTAAAAACTTGTTATTGTGATCTCATATCATTTGTGATTTATCCAACGCGCTCTCGTCTTCTAGAGTTCTAATACACGGCAATCTTTTACGAGCCCAGGTACTTAGTTCTCTTCGGGATGTGCTCTTCTATAGGAGGCATGATAATTGGGTTATAGGTTCTACATCAAATGTAACTTTTTTGTTGCCTTATTGGGTATCAAGAAGATACCAGGGGAATGGATGTGTTGATATAATAAAGGGAAATTTCTGGTAAGAGTTCTTCTATGAGTACAGGAATTCAAATTCCTGTACCCATACAGGATAGAAACAATAGGGGGGGTGGGTGGGTTGAAAAATCATTTTTTTAATCACATGGGGTCCACTCCCATGTGAGTAAAATTCAAATTTCTTGTGAAATTTGTGAAAAAAAATCTGTACTCATAGCATTTTTGTTTCTGTTAAGAGGTCCTACAATATTTGTTCAGTTCATATGTACCTTTAACTATATTTGGCTATATGCATCTTACATAATTTTACGTTTAGGGCAAAGAGAAGATTTTATATATTTGTTGACTTGGAGCATGTTTGAGTGTGGTAAATAGTCTAGAAAAGTAAATTTTGTTGGTAAAAAGTGGAACTGTGCAAAACCCGAGTGGCAAATTCAGTTAGATCAAGAACAAATTTGACTTATAATCACTTCAATCTCAAAAATATCTTTGTTTGACTCTTCTTCGAGGCTAAGGATTAACAAAAATTCTTGTCAGTTCAAGAACAAATCTGATTTAGAATTTTGCCACTTTGTCAGAAAAAATTAGGATTGGACAAAACTCTCGAACCGAACTGGACTGAATCAAAATGAGTGATTCTTCTTAAATTAAATACCCAAACGGATATATAAATCGAGAATCGACGGGTTCGGTTCTAGGTCTAGAACCGATTATCCGAATAAGAACCGAATTTTTCTAATTTTTTTAATTTTAAATAAGTCAAATTATTTTATTTTTTTCTAAATGAATTTGCGAACTAATTAATTTAGTTAAAACCTAAAATATGATTTTACTATTTTCAATTTTCAGCCAAGTCCAACTTAATTAAATTGACCTAAATTTTACTCAAATCTCTTATTCTACCGTTCTATTATTGTGAACTCGCTATCTTCCTTTTCTTGTGATTTTAACAGTCAAATCTATGAAAAACTCAACAAAGAAATGTGCAAAAAATATCACCAGATTAGATTACTTTATTTTGTAAGAGTTAAGATTGAACATGTCAGAATCGAATTAATGTAGCGTTATTGTAAATATAAAAAAAATAATTATTGTATGGAACCCAAGAACTGAATATAATCAAACCGAGCCGAATAGAACCAAACTCGTACGGTTTCATAATTAAATTTAGACCCGACGATTCCACTTACTAAATACCCGAAAATTTCTATTCGGTTCAGCCCTAGAAAAAATGTAACAGATGCCGTGACATAATTCGAGGTGGCAGCAGATGATTTGATAAAAAAAAAATTGACCGTGTTTAAAACAATCCAATAATGAATGTCATGTGACATTATGTTAAGAATTATGTAAGAAATTATGAAATTGTAGTGCATGATTGATTTATAATCACTTCAATCTCAAAACAATTTTTATTGACTCTAATTTGAGGCTAAAGGATTAATAAAAAATCTTGTCCCCTTGAAATTAATTTCACATGCTTGGACAATCAAAACGTACAAAGGCATATAGTATTGACAATGAAATTAAAAAAGACCACATGAAAGAAGACAAGAAGAAAAGCATGAATCAAGAGAATGGACAATCACATGATTGTAAATTGTAATGTCTTCATGTCTCAAGAAACCACAAAGATCCAATTATTATTATTTGTTCTCTTCTTCAAGTATCTATTAACAAGAAAAAAGAAACATTTTTTTCCCAGAGAAACCCCAAGGATTAGTTTACCTAATGCATGAACTTTACCCTAAAGTGCGCGTACGTGTATAGGTGTTACTTTGTCCCTATTTGTTGATTTTGACTTGAAATTAAAATTAAAATTTAATCTATACCAAACAAAGGCTTTTTACAATAAAATAGATGTTAGCGGAGCCAGAACTTTCATGGGGTAAAAAAAAAATTTAAGGATACAAAACATACATAAATTACGTATATTTAAAAAAAAATTCTAAAATTTGTAAATGGGGACGGTTGCCAACCCCTCGACCCCTAAAAATGGTCAAATCACTCTCATTTTTAACCACACATTTACATAATAAAATATTTTGCACGTAAATTTAAAACTTTTCCTTAATTTTTCACTACATATTATTCAAAAAATCACTATTCAAAATTCCATTTTTTTCAAAATAATGACAACGGGCTAAAATTCAAAACCCAGAAATCGGAAGCAAGAACTGGGCCCGTGGGCCGGGGCTGTCATGAACCAAAAGTTTTGTCATTTCTCTATAGAGGAAAATGGCAAAATTTTTGGTAGTCTAATTTGAAACAAACAGCAGCAAGAAAGCAATTCAGATTTCTGGGGTCAACACCTTTTCATTTTCTGCAGAAAAAACGGGCAGTTTTTACGTAAAGCACTGAGCTGTCTCTCTACCTCTCTCATCCTATATATACACATATAGACACAACGATACTCATATCATTAACACATAATTGCAAAAGTGGGACCCAGTACTGACATTTTCACATTTAACGATGTGTATTGGCTCCTCCAACTGGGCCCCCTCCCCTCTCTAGTTGGTATATGTACAAAACCTGCATTTAATTCTACCCTCTTAAACATCATCTCTGCCGTCTGATTACTCAGACCAATCTCCACCGTTCACTTTGTGAGCGTGAGGACCAATCGGTGTTTTCTTTGACCATTTTTCACTGACACGCTGCAATTACTGCCGGTGAAACTATTAAATAACTTCGACGCGCCTAAAAGAGTGTGAATTACACGTTTTAATCTAAACCAATCACTATGTATTCACGATCGAAGAAGCACGTTGAAAGGAATCACCTGTTTTTCGTTATTCGGGTTTGGGTTTTCCATATCCTCCGGTGGCGCTGACAACCCGACATTACCGGGTATCGGGGCGAAACCCTATTGATATGCATTCCACAATTTTCTCCTTTCAGAATGTCAAAACATGGCCTTTATACTCGCGACAAATACTTTGGGAAACAATTTTTCTTCTTTGAATTTCAAATTTTATTTGGTGAATCTTCTATTTTATAATTTTATTTTATAGGAATAATAAAAATATCCTTAGTAGAGGCGAAACAATGATTAATCAATCTCGGGTTTGTTAATTTTTTTAAAAAAGGACTTGACAGACGAGTGTCAATTGATGTCAAATAAAATTTTATTTAAATTGATGCTGGAGTGGGAACGAAATACAATTATTAAATCTATTTTTGTGGCCAAGAACCTACCCCCGACGATCGAGAAATATAGCTCGAAAATCAACCAAAAGTGGTGATCGCTATGAATTAGATTTATTTATTAAATCTATTTTTGTAGTCATATTTGACTAGCTATTCTAGTTCATTCTTTAATGATTTTCCATTTTGATATATGCATCGCATAGCTGGTCACGAGTTCTTCAAAAAGATACCAAGAACATACCTTGACAATCGAGAAATATAGCTCGAAAATCAACCAAAAGTGGTGATCACTATGAATTAGATTTATTAAACTAATTTCGTGTGATCATTTTATCTCGCCATGACTACATTTAACGTTTTTATAAATCGAAAGGCATATTTCGAAGTACGCCGTGAGTAATTCAAAACGGTATCAAGAACTTTTTCTAACAGCTCAAGAATTGTAATCCAAAATTGACCCTCAAACTAACTCGATGAAATGGGCCAATTACAATTTATTTTATTTTTTTGGTTGGGGGGGGGGGGGGGGGGACTGAGATGGGGTTGACCTCACCCTGCCTACCATGGAGCCGATCCTGTTTCTTAGGATAGAGTAATTCGGGTTCAACGAAGTGGTTCATGTAATCACTTGGGGCTTGTTTGGTAAATAAGCTCATGGTTTAGCCATGGGCCCACACAATTGTGTGATTAAAAATGTGAGGGGTGGGTCCTATACAAAATAAGACACGAGTAAGGCATGAACTACTTAATTGACTTATTTCAAAATCACTATTTTCGTGGATCCAATTGTTGTGTGCATTTCGACCCACACAATTTGTATGACCCAAGAAAAAAAAAAAAAAAAACCTCCTGATTTTGCTAATCATGCTTCCTCTTTGGGATTTCTAATGACTCCTTTGGCTAAGAAATCTCGATTTGCCTATTCAATGCAACTTGCTCTATTTGAGTCATAGGGTAACACGAAAGATTAACCGTGATTCTAAGACTAAGTCAATGACATGCTAAATATCTCTCATGGAGCAGTAAATAGTAATTTATCATGTAAATCTAAAGGAGAGATCAGACCAGAAAATTCTTGTAAGAAGTGTGTAAATACTAGAATCTAAGGAGAAAATGATACCTATTTTTGGCAATTATGGCAAAAATCATTCTAGGTTTCACTCCCTTCATGCTCAAAATTCTTTAGGACCCAATTTTCCAGTGGAGACTGGGTGAATGGTTTAGCAATTGTCTTTTTTCTAAGACTACTGTAATAATTTCTTACAAAAATATTCCATAACTAATTTTTTTCATAGAAAGTAATGCATTCCTATTAGTGGTTTACAATTGATCGAAAACTCAAAGCCCGAGCTTGAATAATTCACGTGTTACATCTCGTTGACTTTGCTAATGAGAGATTTGAATTAATATCTTATAACAAAGCTACTTTAAAATTAATCTTTGTTGTTGAAATTAACGCATTTTGAGCAGCAGACCTCAATCGATTAAAATCTTAAACCTAAGCTCAGAATTATAATCCACGTGTTACAAAGCAACTTAATACTTAAATCTTTATCGTTGAGATTGACACATTCTGAGTAGTAGACCTCAATCAATCAAAATCTCAAACCCTAATATCAGAATGATCCACATGTTAGGTCTCATTGACTTTGTTAGCAATACGTTTAAATAATTTCTTACAAAGCAACTTCATACTTGTTCTTTAATGTTGAAATTGACGCTTTCTAAGTAGTAGACTTCAATCATTCAAAATCTCAAACCTCAAAACTTAAGAATAATCCAGGTGTCAGTTTAGTACGATAAATAGTAATTTTTCATAGAAAGGATAAAAAGATCTTTTTGATAATTGAAAGAAAGCAAAAGAGTTCTAACCTTTTATTTTGTGGTTCATAAATGAGGGATAAGCCACGAGAGATGATTTTTTAGATAAATGCGTGCTAGTATAATGAAAAGTATCATAACATTTTTCTTCCTAGTAAAATATAATAAATCAATCAATGCCTAACCAACGAACCAATACTATATATACGCTCATAAATGATAAATGTATATTAAATAGATAATATTTTTTTGTCGTTAGCATTAAATTGCGCGTATACTATATATATTATTAAGATTTTGCCTCATTTTTTTCATAGTTCAAAAAAAAAAAATTAAAATTAATTTTTTTACTTAAAAAAACCCTTGTTGTAGATCAGCAAAATGTACAGCAATTTCCACCTTTTTATTTTTTTTTTTGTTAAATTTAAAATCAATATGGATCCTCAGATATATTTTTTTATTATTATTTTGGTATATTATGTGAATCAAATTTAGTTTTTTTTTTTTTCACACGAGCCACAAGAAGCGTACACGTTACAGAATTTCTTGTTGTCATCGACTAAGGAGTAACTCTGCCCCTACCCCTACCCACCCCCATTCTCCCTCCTATAAATCAGCACCTTCGGCCTTAGGTTTTTAGTATCAGAGTGTGGACAAATCCCCCTCCCCCCATCACCTCCAGGCTGCAGTTTTTTTGTGGGGCGGGAGTAGGGCGGGGGTGGATAGAGTGTGTATATATATATCCACCATTGGAGAAGCAGAAATAGAAGAAGAAATGTTTGAGGGGGATGTTGGCTGGCTCGAAGCAATCACAGTTTGCTGTTTAACTTTACAGTGAGAATGTGAAGGCTTCGGACCAGGCTTCATTCCTCTCAAAGCATTTACTCATCATACACAAATCCACTTGCTTCTTCATTTTTTCTGCTTAAAATCCACTCTTTTTCCATCACAACTCTCTTTCTCTCTCTAGATCTCTCTTTCCTCCGTGTGTGTGTCTGTAATTAGGGTTAATGGTGGTCTTTCATATATCCAATCCAAATTCGTGGGTGAATTTTCATCTTTCAAGAGTGAAGACTCCCAAACTCTCTCTATATATCTATAGTTTATTTATTTATTTTTTTGCAGGCGGCGGTGTCGGACTCACACAAACAGTAGATGTATCTAATAATGTAATCATCATTAGTTATGAATCGGCCTTAAAAGGTTGTGTTTTCACTTTGAATTTTAACTTTGAAACATGAAATTCAGTGTGTAAACAGTTCCAGGCATCTAGCTAGGGTTACTAAACCCTATTACTCTATTCTACTCTTCGTTGACTCTTTCATCTGTTGTTTTCACCACTTTTTTTAACTTACTTCACCACCCACCCCCTCTCTCTCTCTTCTCTCTGCACAAACAAAAAATGACTCCCATTAAACACGGAAACACAGTCAAATTTTCAAACAACCTTTGCTGTTTTTTTTATTATTATTTAATGATAATATATTTTTTCTTTCTAAGTAAAATAAACCAAGAGGGTTGAAGCAAACAAACTTGATTTTAACATTTTCTTTTTCTGCTCTACATATGAATGACAAGAATTCAACCTTTTCTTTTAAAGAATCTTATTTTCTCCTATTAGTCAATAGTTGGAAGAAATCTAATCGAAGACGACCCTAATTTTGGATGGAGCGACATTAATAAGAGGGTTACGTCCAACATAAGATTGGTGATATCGACTCACCTAATTTGTTTGATCTATTGAATTGATCTTAAATACTAATTTGTTAGACGGTAAATCTTAAAAGTTCGATCCATCCCTTTGAAGAAATTTTGGTGATTTTTTCACGATAAGGTTGCATATCACATGAGAAATTGTAATGAATTCAAGGATTTGGAGTTACGAAGGTGTAGGTGGGAAAGTGAAGTAATTAAGGCATCACCCTCTTGTGCCACCAACATTTGAAATTTCAATTTTATGATCAAGTCACATTTTTATCGGGATACTGATTATCTTTTCATCTTTTCAAAGTCATGCTTCAAACAATGAATCAAGGGGTCCACTATCACATGATAATTGATAGCATTGTTGTTATCAATAAGGAAAAATTAAAAAAAACTGTCCCATTTTGATAATTTCAATGCATCCAATTGCAATTGCTATATATAACCTAATATTAGAAAGACGCTACTCAATCATCTTTTATACTCAATATTAGAACGCACGTAATAAACAAGATTTTAACTTCTTTTCATCGTAACGAATCGAAAACATGCACGTTGCGATGTCCTGATTAATAGGGCAGCTAAACACGGTGAAATTGTGACCAGCTTTAATGGTTATGTTGCATTTATATCTATTTACTCTCTTCGAATGTGGACGTTTTTATGTATTTATGAGTTGTTGGTTTTACGATATGGAAACGTAACTGATGAATGTAATTGTAATGCCAGTTTGGTGCAGATATGACAGCATTTAATTTACACACTGAAACCTGATGACATGTTTGGAGCATTTATTTGATAAGAAAGATTCCTTCCTAGCTTCAAATTTGAGTGCCCCATTTATATCAAATGAGTCTTATTACCAATAAAAAAATTATTTATTCTAAAATTTACTTATTAACTTATAAAAGCATCTTCAAATAACTCTTTAAATATAAGATACTGTCTATTTTAAAAAGTCGACCCTTAAATTTGCTCCAAAAGATCCACTCTTTATAATTAAATGCATTCAAAGTATTTCACCTTCCACTTGAGGAAAACAATATGATAATTTGGAAGAAAGTTAGTAAAAATAAAAGATAGAGAAAAATAATAAATATTTTTTGAAAATAGTAAAATTAAATGTTAAATATAAAGAATGTTGGAATAATTAAAAATTTAGACTCTTTAAATTTATAGATGCTCTGTAAGTTGTAAAACAACTCTTTAAAATAAAAGTCCCTCGAAGATTTTCTAAGCATATTTTGTAAGCTTAGTGGAATTTTAAAGTACACTCTTTCATGAAAGATTGATCTCATTTTGGACAAGATTAACGTAGAGAGACATTACTAGTACATACATATAATTTCAAGCGACGAAAAAGAGTACGCTTGAGAATCATGAAGTCAACCATTCAAGTAATTACAACTCTATCTTCTATACAAAAGAGTTCGACAGCATATATACTACTGGCCGATTACAAACAAATTCTGAAAGAATCATGCAAACTAACCAGAAGAACGGCACTAGAAAACTCTCTTCAAGGATCTAGGGGAAAAACCTTCTCAAGGAAGCTAATGAAACGTTTCGAATAAATCTTGGGTTCCACAGCAGAAATCGACAAAGGATCGAACTGCAAAGATTTATATTTATGCTCGATTTTCTTTTTCAGGTTGTATTCTTGCAATATATCTATTATGCCAAGGTAGAGAACAACGTCATAAACTTCAAAAAGTTCAACTTCGGATGAGTCTGTGTCGACCTGCATAATTCTGTGATTTGCTTGAGCCGGCATATTTACGCCTAGTTGCACTCTTAACCTGAGGAATGGCAAGAATTTAAATACAAACTACTCATTTATTAAACCCAAGTTATGGGGAAAAAATTTCTAATTAGCAATCTAGTAATGTAATGTGAAACGATTTGATGAAGTTAGGGAACAAAAACGCTAGATGAGTTATTGCACATATATTTTGTCTGCCATAAAGAAGGCGAAAATGAATTAAAGTTACCTTCCAGTACCAGGCAAAAGAAGATCTGCTTCCTTGTTACCAATTGAGAATGCTTTCAAAGTGTTTCCTCGAATATGTGTACCAGGTAGAGTGCTGACCGATCTAGGTTCATGGGTTACTAAAACCAAACCCCTCGGAGGAATCAAGAGCTCCCCTGAAGATATCACACCTTGACGAAGCAGCAAACATGTGTCAAACAAAGGACACTTCCATGTTAAAAAAAAGAAAAAGACAATTGAAGTAATTGCTAAAGAAGTAAAGCAGATAATGCACTTTCACATCAAGACACATGCCAAGACAATTTCAATTCAAACACACCATGTCTAGGGAAGCAATACCTCGCAGATATATCCTCCTCAAATAAATCACACGTTTGTCCCAAAGAAAACTAAATCAGGTACCAGGACCAGAAAGTTCATATTTGACCCCGCCCTGAGCATATATCCCAGACTCCCTCTATGAATAGAACAAGATATACATTATCCAAGCAGGTTTGCACTTACAAAAGCCCAAAGCGTTGAAGGGAAAAAAACGCAACCCCATCTTTAAAAAAGGATTAGAAAGGGGGAAGGAAAGAGATGTTGTAGTCTAAACATCGACCTGTGAGGACCGAGAATAATAGAATAGCCAATGCTCAAGTTATACAATAAGACAGCATATTACTAATGCCATAAGAATGACTTATAATAAATAGATAACCCAAAATCAATGCTTAAGATACCAAGTTTTTCATGTTAAGAAGAGATGCCCACCATCAATATCAGTAGCCGAACTCTCAGGTGTATGCGGTGCATCAGGAGGCTCTGACAGAGATTTTAGATATTCAGGAGCTCTGAAATGCAACCCCAATAGAAGACTGTAGTCTATGATCCCTTGAGATTTTAGGAATAAAGAGTCTACAGATAGTTGTCTGTAAACAAGACAAGATCAAAGCAATTCTGTCATAATCAGAAGGCAAACGAACTATTAACATGGTCAGAAAGCAAAGGAGAACGAAATTAACACTTAAGCAGATAGTGCAAATACAAGCTATCCATAACAAAAAAATAATAATAATTTAAGGATTTTGAGGCCCATTCGAGCTGCGGTCCTTGGTAGACTCTCTCTCCCCCAAGCCTATTATATAATTTCGAGGATGGCTAATAATGCAGTTGTAACTTATATTATTCTATTCTTACAGTGGAGGGAGGCTAAGCTCCTTGATAAGCAACGTGACTTGGGCAGAAGATCGAAATTCACGATTGAATTTCTAAGAACAGATTTCAAGAGCCAACCATTTCTTGGTGACTTCTTGATCGTACCTCCTTGATCGAATTAGTATGTAGAAAAAATCAGGACTTACCAATTTCATCCTATCCCATTGAGTGTGGCCCCTTTCTTTTGACAACTTTCTCCCTCCAACATTTCCTGGTGACCAAAAGAACGTGTTCTTCCATGTTATGGTATAAGAAGCCATATGCATGAAAGGGACCACAAAGGACTTATAATCCCTAGCTCCAGCGGGCTTCAATTCTTATCTATGTACCGTCCTCTTCCAAGATTACGAATCATCTCGTAAGTGTACTACAATAGTCATATTCAATGAATTTCAATACTGTACCGTCCAAATCATACACAACCATTATAGTTAATTATATTATCTATAAGAACAAAGTTTAACACTTCATAAGATATACTGTAGTACATTAATGAGATCAATTGATTGGGTGTAACCTATAGTTGATTAGGTTTCTGACGCAGAAGCGTATGAACAATTGAAAATTGAGGAAAAGAAAGGGATGCACAGAAGAGAAGAATTGAGGCAAACGAAGATATCAATTCATTCATGAAATCAAGGCTTGAATATTATAATGAGTAAGCCCTCTTATTTATAAAGCAAAAGAAACTGAAAGGGTATAAAATCAAACGAACTTCTACTAAACTAGAATCTTATCGAAATATTAAATATAATCTAATTTAATCTGAATAAATGTACTTTAATCAAACTCTACTTTAAAATCCTAAATAACTTGTAACTCTATCTCCATCAGTTTTTGTCATGCAATAACTTGAAATTTGGAGGACTAAATAATTTAGATTTTAATGTCCTAGGTAATGTCTCCCCAACCCTACTAATGTAAGTTTAGTCCTCTGGAAAACAGAAAAGAAAACGAAAGAAAAAATAATATTCTCTTAGGTAAAAGTTGCACAGAGAAAGGGCAAAGCTCATTGACTAAAATTGAAAATATAAGGGGTATAATATCCTCTTCTTTTTCATTGTTCTGTCCCCATGTCTAATGATTTATTTCCGGTTAAGGGAGATAGGTTAGAATGTAGGATATGGGAGAGGGCACTTCAACATTCACAATGACTTGATACCCCAGATGTCACAGAGAAACCATAAAATCTGAATTTCACACCGCCTTATTTGGTTAACTAAACATGGTTAAATACATATAAGCATGTCCGATAGCCATATAAATAAACTAATCTTGCATAATACACCATTAACACTATAAATAGCAGCGCACACAACATTTCCAAATCATGAGAGTTTCTTCTGAGAACAACCATATGAAACAAATTAGGTCTGAAATCAACCAAATATATAAAAAAATGTGTCCATTGTATCATAACAAAACCAACAAATCAGCTCTTTCTGTTGTTAGATATCCAGTATTAAAAGTTAATATTCAGCCTAGCTACAGAATTCTAATTATTTGGATGAGTGTATATATGAACAATTTAATAAATGCATGACTACCTACTGATAAAACAAGATTTGCAAGTACAAGTGCATGGAGCAACTGAAAATTTTCGTATCAATTTTTTCCATGATAGTGACTGAAACTGATTTAACAAATTTGTTATTCGCTACCAGAATTGGTGAAGATACTGTAGACTCTAGAACCAATGCAGAAGTTGACAACGAAAGGAACATACCTAAAAAGTGACTCGCGCAATGATCTGTCCATATGAAACTCATACTTCAAGTCAAGATCTTTCAGTGTGCTGCTCTCATCAATCTCGTCTTTTTTTGTAAATCTTCCTTGAGATGAACCCTTCAAATCATAACGCTGATGTATCCGTAATTCTGTGCAAAACATATTTCCCATGACTACAAAGCGAACCTGTAAATAAATTTTAATCTCATAATCTCATTCTACATGGAATTTTTTCCTGAAAAATGAAAGTACGATTAAACGAAGATGATTAAAACCAACATATATTCTAAAGAAAAGTAATATTTTTAGCCAGAAAGAAAACTTGAATTTATGATTGAGGAACAACCTTTTTTCCATGTTTTAGTGCTACCCTGTGCACCCCAAAGAATTTAGTTATAAGAGTATTCTCATGCCCTTGTACATGTTCATAGTAGTGCGGCAGCATCTTGAGTAGAACCTACACAACATTAAGAATAAATCATGTCACAGGAATGTGCAAAGCAATAGAATAGCAATTAACAGCATTTCCAAGTCAATTAGAAATAAATAAGACAAGTTCACATCCTAAATAGCCAGCCCATGTAATGCAAATTTTATATAGACAGAAAAAAGGCAAGGTGTTCCCATGAAAATCCTCTTGCAGTCTTCACACTAACCGTTCATCCCGAACCCTGTTAAAACTGCAATGTGGTTCCCCGTCACTCTGGTGCTTAAGTTAGAATGTATTTATTGTTTGATAGAAAGCAAATTTACAGAGTTAGGTCAAGTTTTCATATATTCCCTACCTTAGCATCATGCTTCAGCTTAATATTTTATAGAAGTCGAGAGAGTCCCGTAGGAGATAAGGCTACTCGGTCAGCCTAATTTCCGAAACAATCATACAATAGGCGATAAGGCTTAAGAAGATCCGGCCTAATGACCGCAGACTATGAACCAAGGAATGACATGTACACTGAGCACGTGTCTGTGGGACTAATAGGATATAGCTGGGCACAGTAGTAGCCTAGTAGGCTTATGAACTTGGCTGACTTCTCGGCCTCTGAGTGGTTGACATGTTTGTCATTTACAGCTAGGTCATCCCCAGTGGATCCCTCTCTTGATCCATAGATAGGGACCATAGTGTATTACAGAAAAAATTCGGAGAAGATTCAACATTTTCATTTTATTTCACTAACCTTAGTTGACTGACTGAATGCATTTCACCTCATATTTCACCACTCTAGCAACACCCTATTCTTAAGCCAATGGCATGCCCTAACTTCCAGTAGAAATCCTTTAAGCTCCTTAACATGGATTGCTGAGTTGGTAGGTGTCTAGCAATGTCATAGAATCCATGTAGCCTTTCTACATTTTGTTAAATTCACCTTCATATCATGCATTATACCACCTTTGAGTCCTCATTACTTATTGATGATTAAACCAAAATACCATCTACAACAAAATCCCCTAGTTTGAATTTAATGTCATCATTATTCATATTATGACTAAAAGGACATTATATCTATTCTATATGCTTTTCTTGTAACAATTTATCCTCATCTAATATCATCAATTAGAACGATGTCATTAATATGAAAATACTCCAAAGGACCTCATCTTAGATGTGTCAGTCACATTGTTTCATACATTACTAGAGAAAAATACTAGATCCTTAGTGTGAGTAAATTACTAGAAATGATAATCCTAAAGATATTCATAATAAATGCATGGAATAGACAAACCTTCAGCTCGGACTTTTTCAATGTCTTAATCACAAATTTATCATCATGAGAAAGATAGAAAAGGCTTCCACTTTTTCCTGGAGAAGATATCCTAAAGATATTCATAATAAATGCATGGAATAGACAAACCTTCAGCTCGGACTTTTTCAATGTCTTAATCACAAATTTATCATCATGAGAAAGATAGAAAAGGCTTCCACTTTTTCCTGGAGAAGATATCTCTCTCAGACCATCATCACCGCAGATGGACATCATATAGTCCGCAGCATTCAACTTGAACATCTCTCTCAAATTCCTGAATGTGAGATCCAACAGGGACACACCAGTCATTAGAAACAATAATCATGTAACCCTATGTTAGACAAGTGTTTGTAAACACGAAAAGAAATCAGTGGTGTTTCCGAGGATAATAGTTGTGGATCCCACAAAATATGTGGATAAAAAGTGGTTTGACCTTTAGAAATAAACACTTGCCAAACATACACTAATAACATTTTATAAAGAATTATACAGGAATTCCACATGTTATCATACAGGTCATTTGATAAAATACAACTCAGATAAATCCCAAAGAATAATTAAAATAAACAAAAAAAGTGAGGAAGTTTCTGTTTGTGGGTCAGAGAGAGAGAGAGGACTGTCAGAAAATGAGAACAACTCCATGTTTTATTCTATTCTTCCTCCATGTCCTTCTATTGGTATGGTTATATCTTAGTTACATTTTGTCAGGGAGTGACTGAGTGGTAGGTGGAGAATTGATGATAGAGAAGCAGTATAAGCATCATAAAACCATTGCCCACTGTTCTGTAGGTGATCAGAGGAAAGTGAAAGCTGAAGGAATGGAAGGAAATGCTTCGTAAATTAGAATTACCTCCAATGATAATTGCAAGTGCAAATTTAATGAATTTATGTCAGTTATCTCAACCTAAACCAAAAAACTCAGACAGTTTAGAAGAAATTAAGGGATGCATAGGTTTGAAACAATGATCAGCACGTGTCACATGCATTTCTTATCTACATCAAACAGCAACCAGATTGCTGTCGGAATGCCTAAAAAGTTAAAAATGCTTTTCGATAGATAAAAGGTCACTTAATTGTCAAAACCTACATCCACCAAAAATTAGAAATTGCATATAATGGAGTCAAATAAGCATCAACCACATGTGGTAAGAATACATTATTTCTTGTGCCATTTGATTAAAAATAAACAATAACATATATCTGCTTAGTGGTTGTAATCAGAAGGTGTGAGAAGAATCCTTCACAACATGTAAAATTGGGATAGTCATCCGATTGATAGGGCACAGATAACTGCAGAAATAATCTCCACATAGATGAAAGGCAACTAAATTCCAGCTCAGATAACTGAAAGAAGAATTAACTTATAATATCATCACAGGGAAGATTTTTCTGTACTACAAAATCAAGGAGGCATACCTAAAATCCAGCTTAAGAACTAATTTTTTATTTCAGTTATATCCACATGTAGAAAAAGATCCAGGTAACAGTCTTAGTAACCTAAACCACAAGACAAAAAGAAAAAAAAAAATTCTTGTACGTAGCAGAAGAAGAGTAATGTAGACTCGATATTAAAGGAATGCCAAGCTTTCTAACACCATGCACCAGACATGAACAGAAAAGATAGTTACCTGAAGACCATAGGGCAGTAGTCCTTCCAGAGGAAGTCAACTGAATAGTGTGGAGGAGTCAACTGGGAACCTTTGCTAGGAAAATACATTCTTATTCGGGCTTGGTCTCCAAAATCAGATGATCTCACTTCGCGCATAGGAACGGGTGTGATCTTGCCTACAGTATACCTGTGAACTTCGGATGAGATATTTTAAAAAGATGTTCCATCACCATAACATCAAATTTGATTTTTCGCAGAGCATTGAAAATCAGAGAAAAGGAAGAGAACCTCTTTTATCTACCTGATACCAAGCTGCAAGCTAAGCATTAGACAATAGCTCCTGTGGCCTTCAAAAATGTGCACACATGAGCTCCTTTGAACCTCTTTTGCAAACTTGAGACGTTGTTTATTTTTATGGGATAGTTTGGATATATTTCTAATTCTTTCTTTAATAAGGACTCCTTGCATATATTCCCTATCATAAGCCACAGCCCTGTTATCTTGCAACTCACTAAGACCATCTCGCAATCTGCAAGATAAGGATGATGTAATTTTTCTAGTAGAATCATTACAGGCCCAATCAGCATCCAGAGATATAGTTTTATGTGACATGTGTCCTGAACCTCTTAGAAAACTGTTCGAAATTTTATCAGAAAGAGTACGCTTCACATTAGGTACTACAGAGTCCTCTGAATTTATTGACGAACTATGGGATAGCAGCTTTGTCTTGTTGTCTTCCTGTCCCTCAAGATTATGCTTATTTAGAGGCTTACTTCCAGCAGGATAGAATATTCCACGTCCATCCTTCAGCCCCTTGGTCCAAGTCCCAAAATAATAGCTTCCATCAGTGAATCTATAGAAGCCTGATCCATGTCTTAACCCATTCAACCAGAAGCCATCAAAAAGATCACCATTGAACCATCTCATAACCCCTCTACCAGACATTTTCCCTTTCTTCCAATTTCCAATATATAAGTTGCCATCGCTCCATGCATACCTACCACTGCCTTCACGTACTCCTTCTCCCCAACAACCGTCATAAAAGTCTGAGTTCTGATATTGCTTCCTTCCAATGCCATGCTCAGAATTCATATTCCAAGAACCTCTGTATATGGA
Organism: Fraxinus platypoda; assembly: GCA_903798405.1. Taxonomy (NCBI): domain Eukaryota; kingdom Viridiplantae; phylum Streptophyta; class Magnoliopsida; order Lamiales; family Oleaceae; genus Fraxinus; species Fraxinus platypoda. Next base: position 2,306 of record CAIGRT010203265.1, on the reverse strand, counting down.
CCCATTAGAACCAGTAAAAGTTCCAAAACCGTGGAGGTAACCCCCAGAGAAATCACCCTCATATGTTGCCAGTGACGGCCAAAATATCTTGCCTTTCCCTGTCATTTTCCCTTCTTCCCAGTCACCATCATAAACTGTTCCATCTAACCAAGTATATTTACCTTTTCCGTGCGGAAGCATTCCCTTGAAATTACCAATATATACATCTCCATTTGAAGAGACCTTCTCACAACTCCTATAGATGAAAGTTACGAAGTAATTAGCCATTGTCCCATGTGCAAGTGAAAACAACAAATCTAGAGTTTAATTACTAGAACCTCTTTAGTCTTAAATGGTTTGTGTGTACCTTTCATCAGTCTCCATGACAAACAATAATTATAAGCGAAATACCTGCACAACATACAAGAAAAAACTTCTCAGGCACCATTTGTTATGTTAATCGATCAACGGTAGTATCTTACAAGGATATGTTTTCTTCCACTTCTACAATCTGACCTATTCATAACTTTCAAACCTATTAGAACAGGAAAATGGACTTTCTATGTGGTAAACTCTTAAACATCAATGCAGTCTTAACTCCAAGTTTATGCAACAAAATATCAATTAGCTATCACTTCATTTATCTTTTAATTTTTTAATTTTTCTCTCTTGCCTTAACATTTTAGAATGAAGATTTCGGTTCGATTAGTCTATGAGTAGATTAGAATTTAAATCAACTAACTAGCTGGACAAGATCTAATGAGTTCCAGTTAAAGAAGGAAAGATTACCACGCTCATTCTGAACCTTTAGGTATACTGGGAATTAACTTTAGATTCTCAATAGCCCTGTCAACAATAATAAACAAGGTATAAAGTAAATGTCGTGATGTTTTGCGATAGCAATACTAATTACTCAATTTAACTGACCGGCAAAAAATTGGAAATTCTGCAATCTCATTGATCATGTGTGGCAATATGGATTACTTCGCTGAATAAAACATATTCTGAATATATAAGTTTCGTGCAGATCAAATTGAATTTGTGGAGCTGATAAAATGACCAACATAATACAAAATTTAGATCAGACCAAAGTTTCAAATTATTTAGAATATTGATGCATTTAATACCCAAAAAAATCAGAGAACTGGCCATTTCCACAACCTAGGCAACTTAAAAGGCAAAAAGCAAAAGCTAGTGTGATTTTTAAAAGAATGACCAGTTCACGAATTCAATCTTATTTATATTTTTAAACATGTTCATTAAACAGTATATTACAAATATACAATCAGACACAATAACCCTGAGTTTGCCAAACACTGATCTATTATTTTTCCACATCGTATTGCGTGTTTTCTTGCACTAAGGCAGTTGTATTTCATACAAATCATACTTTTTCGATGATAAAGTTGAAAGTTTTTATTCGCTAAATAAAACACTATCGTGTTTAAAACTATAGATACAGGTACAGATGCAGTATACATTATCAAATCATTACAGTATTGAACAGGAATTATGTTTTATCAGATTCCAGTCCATCAATCGATCTTACTTGTGAGTCGTCAGAAAATTTAACAGTCACTACAACGATAGTGATTGAGATTTGAGCAGCAATAAAATCAATTAACACCACAACTTTTCATATTAATAGTTTATTTCAACGTAATTACTACAACCAAAAACTGAAAATCTAGTATTGAAACGCTCACCTGCGAAATTGTTCCACCGGTAATGAATCGACAGCAAGGAAAACCCTAGAAACTCTCACCAAATAGTTCAAAGACAAATACAATCTGAAAATTTCCACGTCAAAATTTCGATATTTACTTCATCTTCTTTTTTTTTGGCTCTCTGATAAATATTGCAATAACGTTGAACCTCTGCTTTACGAAATTTGATTGAAATTCCTTTATTTAGACAGTAACGAGAAAATGCGTGGTAAGTTAGGAGGGAGGCTATTTATAGCAGTGCGAATGGTGTACACGTGGCGAGGTACGAATTGTGGGCCAACGAACTTTTGTTTATGATCACGCGGGACCAATTGCTTTAAATCGTTCGTGTTGGTGGTGTACAGAAAGTAACGTGTGCTGAGTTGTAGGCGATTCTGGCTGCTATCGAACTCCTTGCCACGTAAAGCATATGGTGAGTATTTACTTAGTTTAAAATAGAAAAAGAAAATTGTATTTCCCATAAAAGAAATATAAAAAATTAGAAGAAGACAATGTGTGTTCTTAATTAACGGCTGTGGCTTGTCTCTTTTTCATGGCCCCCCTTTGCTTCTTGAAACATCTATTTGCATTTTTCAATTTCTACTAGGTGCAAGCAACGTG
>CAIGRT010203262.1:0-12187 GCA_903798405.1 Fraxinus platypoda | reverse complement strand
TAGTTGTATTTATGTAGTGTTGTTGTAAATATTAAAAAATTTAATTATGGTACGGAACCGAACGGAACCGAACCGAACCGAACCGAACCGAACGGAACCGAACCCGAACGGTTCCATAATTATATTTGGACCCGACGGGTCCATTTATTAAATACCCGAAAGTTTTGGGTCGGTTCGGTTCTCTTCAGAACTGAACCGACCCACGGACAGCCCTAGTTTTGTTGCTACTTGTTAAATTTAGACACAAATTGGGCTTGCTCTACCTGCATATAATCAGAACTCACATAAGCTCTTCCATACCAATCACAGCTCAATATAGGATTCGAAACAGAATTTATATTACCCAGCTTACCGAACATTTTTACCTGAGAATCAACATTGGCATTCAACGTGTTTATGCCATCTACATCATACATACCTGGAACTTTTTTAGGCATACCTCTTTCATTAGACCATTGATAATTGTTGGAGGCCATTTCTTCTAACAACTCAATTGCCTCTTCTGTTGACTTATTCATTAAAGTACCAACTGTCAACTGGTCAACCTTTTCTTCAATCTCTCTAAACTAACATTGGCTAACTTCTCAATAGCTATCGCCCAAGGCTGCTTACTGCCTGACCGGGATGTTCTATGTTTGAAACCAGGACGATAGAAAGGTCTAGAACTGCTACCTTTGTTACCGTGATCTTACTATGAAAAGTTGGGATGATTCCTCCGGCCTAGGTTGTACGCGTTAAAATAATGGTGGTTTTGTTGCTACTTATTAAATTTAGACACAAATTGGGCTTGCTCTACCTGCATATAATCAGAACTCACATAAGCTCTTCCATACCAATCACAGCTCAATATAGGATTCGAAACAGAATTTACATTACCCAGCTTACCGAACATTTTTACCAGAGAATCAACATTGGCATTCAACGTGTTTATACCATCTACATCATACATACCTGGAACTTTCTTAGGCATACCTCTTTCATTAGACCATTGATAATTGTTGGAGGCCATTTCTTCTAACAACTCAATTGCCTCTTCTGTTGACTTAATCATTAAATTACCACATGTAGCTACATCTATGGTAATCCTGACTGAATGTGTTAATCCATTATAAAAAGTTTCTACAATCAGCCCATCAGGAAGACCATGATGTGGGCACTTCCTTTACAAATCTCTAAACCTCACCCAGGCTTCATATAGAGGTTCACCAAAAAACTGAACAAAACTGGTAATACCATTTCTAATTTTGGCAGTCTTAACTGGGAAAATACTTACTCGGAAAATCTTGTGATAATGCATTCCAGGTGGTGAAAGAGTTAGGCGCTTTAGAATTCAACTAGCCCTTGGCCTTATCCTTTAGAGAAAATGGAAAAAATCGAAGCCGAATAGCATCATCACTAACTCCATTCAACTTGATTGAATCACGAATTTCCAAAAAAATTGGGAAGGTCTGAAATTGGATCCTCAGAAAGTCCTCCACCAAACTGTTATCGCTATTGAAATACGAGATTCTTGGCGGATTTTATTAACTGGCTTCCAACTGGATTTATATAACACAGTCTTCATGAAAGTTTTAGATCTCATCCTCAGCTTTCCAACGCTCCTCTGTTTGCTTTATTCTGACTTCTAGAACTCCAGATACAGGCTGAAAACCGAAGTTGGGTTAGGCTGTAGTGAATTCTGTACAAATTTGGAGTTCTCTGCTTTTGATAGGATTTGAACTTTTTAACAGTAGAACAGGGTTCCGGACTCTTCATAAAAGTTTCAGTCCGGCTACACGTACCCATTCCATTACACCTTGGGTTACCTGCTGACGTGGCAACCCGGCCCAAAAGTGTGACCCGACCTAAATCTGAAAAATCCCCAAATTCAAACACCATTTCTCATTTCACAATTCACTCCCCGAAAATCAAAGGAAACCGACTGTGAATGAAACCCGAAACACACTGAAGGTGAAATCTCCCAAATCACTCCCCCCAATCTCGATAACAGTCGACGGTGATGGAACCCCAACCCCCTCCTTATACACTGAACGAAAGGAATCTCCCTGAGTGCGAATAGAGCTGCCGAAAAAGCTCAAATAGAGCTGCCGAAAAAGCTCAAAATTTGATCTGAGTGCGAAGAAAGCTCACAAAGAAGCTCCCAAAACCCATACCTGAGTTCGAAGAAAAGCTCCCAACAATCTCCCGAAACCCTCACTAAGTGCGAAGGAAGCTCCCAAAAATCTCCCAAAACCCGTCTCTGAGTGCGAAGAACTCTCAAAAAAATCTCCCAATAATGATTTGAATTTTTAGGGTGTAAATTTTTATTATCATTTCTGTTTTTGTTCTTTGTCTTGGATCTTTTGAAAATAATTGGAGTTATAACCGATTATTGCTGTATTTTTGTAAATTTGAAACGAGTCTCAGTTTAACAGAATTGTTTCTCTCTCTCTAGTAATTTGAGTTGTTTAGACAGACACTCTCATTTAGATCTGTAATTCCACCATAATATCAAGTTTATGGTCCTCCATAAAAATTAACATTTGAGATTTACAATTTGAGTTGGCTAATGTTAGTTCAAATGGTCATTTATAATCTTGCTAGATGCAGAATTTTGAATGCAAGAGGTCGCCCACAGGGATATTAGAATCTGGACTGGCAGCTACTTTGGTCAACACATTGATGAGGTTGAATCTGCAAGGATGAGAAAGGAAAGGGAACGGAATAGACGACATTCAAACACCTTGGCAGCCACTTCCCTGTGGTCTTCATGTAGTGGGAACAGAATAGACGATCTTTGTCAATGGAGTCTATATTTTTTGTCAATGTATTTTAGATGTCCTTTAATGGATTTTATAGTGTTTCAAGTAGTTGCTGCTGGCTGTAAATGTGAATTGTCATTGTGAATTGGGTGTAGACCTTTTGATAATGGGATATCTATGTTTACATTTTCTGTTTCTTTCCTACTGTTTACATTTTCTGTTTCATTCCAGTTGGACCAGCAGCTTCAAATTGTGATTACACATACATCATGCATACGTACAAATCTATGACTTCCCACAGTTCCAACAATGTGATGTTCAGCTCCATGAGTTTTGTGCAACAAATAATATGATTTTGAAGATAATGTTGCTGGTGTTCATTGTGCAACAACATAAACTGATCTGCCTATCTTACAAAACCAAAACAAACTGAGGCAACAAATAGACAAACAGATCAGTTTATGGTGTGTATATTATTTGACCTATGAGGCAACAATGAAATTGAACTTGCACACCAACAAGAAAGTGAGGCAACAAGCCATAATCCTCAAATTAAGTTGTCTGTCTTACACACCATAATGAACATAGGCAACAAGCCATAATTAACAATATAAACTGAAATGTTTGTCTTACAGCACCAACATAAACTGAACTTACACTACCAACAAGAAATTCAAAACTGAGCTTACACCACCATTAATCCATTCGTGTGTCTGTCTTACACAAGAACAAGAAATTGAAAATTGAAATGTTTGTGTTACAACACCAACATGAACTGAGGAACTACAGAAATTGATCAATTAAATGTCTTCACTACCAACAAGCCATTGGTCAAGTAAATGTCTTCATGTCATAGTCTTGCGTAGCATTGGTCTTCACTACCAACTCAGGATTACTCATTCTGCCTCATTCACGGCTACATGTGAGCACAACATATCTGACAACTCCATCATCGTCCATTTGAGAATTTCTTTTTCTAATTGGAAAGCCTACGTCGTACGCATATCTTTTGTAAAAATAAAAAATTTCTTTTTCATTGTTGAACTTCGTACCCCCCGCAGGCACGATTGCACCATCTACTCCTTTAATCCCATCATCAACTACGTCGTACGCATATCTTTTGTAAAAATCAAAAATTTCTTTTTCATTGTTGAACTTCGTACCCCCCGCAGGCACTATTGCACCATCTACTCCTTTAATCCCATCATCAACTAAGTTCACACTTTCCAAATTGTTCCCATTATCGAATTGTGACAAAATATGTTCATCCACCTCTTCCCAACTTCCACTCGCTGCAATGAACAACCAATTAGTTTTCACAATTAAAATTTTGTAAGTAATTGTATAATCTTATCTGACAGGCACCAGATTCACATAAAAAATTAGTTTTCACAATTAATATTTTGTAAATAATTGACATAAACTTATTCAAAATCGACTAGCATTAACAGAAACTTGATCAACCAAACTTTAATTCCATGGCTATAGGATGCACTACAAACTATTAAATCAACATGAAACTGAAACCATGCTACAAACATGGATTTGAATTGTAGTGTACATAGCATATACATCAGGTCAACCCCTACCAAAAATTGGTCCGACCTCGTGGACCCTTTCGACCAAAATGCTACTGATAAATGTATAGAAGGAAAACGTGCTTATGCACTATTCACTCATTCATTTCCCAGATTGCATCTAAATTCAATAACCCATTCAGCCAGCTTCATTGCCAAGGAAAGAAGAAGGACAAAAAATAATAATACCTCCATTTTTACAGTAAAAAAATACAAGGGATGAGAAATACCTTTGTTTGTCATCTCTACAAAGGTACGTGATCTTCAAGGTTGATTTTTATTTTGCCGGCGAGAAGCTTCTTGGATCTCCAGTGACCTGCCGGACTGGTTTCCCTCTTTTTGGTTTCTTTTTTGGTTTTTTATTTTTTTTTTCCTTCACTTTCCACATCATCGTCTGTACCAACAGGTAAGGGACCGAGTACATAAAGCATTTTTCTTAAAGTTTTAGGCTTAGGTGGGAATGGCAACGGGGACATGTCAGCCATTTTCACTCCCATCCCATCGAGTATTTATGTTATCTTGCCCTATTTTCATACCCATTTAAAGCGGGACATGACGGGTTTGGGGTGAGATTGAGGAAGGATGGGGCAGGTCCCCTGCCCTATTTATTGTCTCATTTATTTTTATTTTTTGCTTTTATTTTTTTGACGGGGCCCCTGCTCCATTTATTTTTTATTTATTTTGTATCTTTACTTAGTAAATATTATTATTTTTTACCAATTTGTTGGAAACAACTTATGTTCTCTTTAAAAATATGATAAATATATTATTTTTGTTTGATAAATAACTTAAATTTAAAATTAACTTTAAACGGACATGTAGCAGAGTGGGGACTACGACTCCCGTACCCGTTTCGGGACAATGACATTTGCCCCTTTTCCCGCCCCGTTTATCCGATTAGGCGGGTAATTCAAGCCCCGTTCGAGGTGGGACCCTAAGGGTTTTTGGGTTAAACGGGTTTTCTTGTCATCCCTAGGCTTAGGTCGTATCTTTCCAACAAGCCAAACTCCACCAAAAAGGGAGGTTTGTAGCTCCCAAATACCAAACAGTGTCTGGTTTGATTGGGCTAACCCAACTAAAATTGCTCTCTAGGCCTAGCCTGAATTCTGCTTCATCACATCAGCCCAATTTCAACCTAGTTCAATAATTAAACACCTGCAAAATACCATGAATTCTCAAAAATTAAATAAATATAAAAGACATCTAAAGTTCTAAAGAAAGTGACGTAAAAACATATAAAACACTTGAATCTAAACAATTAGAATTATGAAGATATGTGAAATAAATTCCCACATCAACAGTCGATGGTAGTGTGGTGGATGTACAAATTTGGGTAGTGGTGGTGATCGTGTGGTTGTGAGGTGGCAAGGCGTTTGGGTGGTGTTGGTGGTGGTGGAGTAATGATGGGGTGAAAAATGATTGCGATCAATTAGAGTATCTCCAAAAGATTAAACATAAAATATTTTCTAGAATCAATGTTGAAAAATAAATTCCAAAAGACTCTATTTTTACTTTCTAAAATAAAGAGTGAATTTGACTCTTTAAATTTAAAGAGTTAAACTCACTCTTTATTTTTAAGAATTAACTATGATTGCATTCAATAAGTTACAAACTTCAATACTCTACAATTTAAATTATTCAAATCACATTTGAATTGATTGTCCATTAACATATAAAAAAAACATTATATTAAATAAGAGATATGAAGAAATCAATAAATGCTAATTAAAAAAATAAAATAAATAGTCAAAATAAAGAACTTGTTGGAGTGCATAAAATAAAAATTACTCTCTATTATGCATAGGTTGCTTTTTAGAAATAGAGTCTTTTAGAGATACTCTTACTAGGTAATTGTGGCCAATTATTGAATAATTGTGACCAACAAATAATATATGACTTAAAGAAGTATGATTTGCAACTAAATTTGAAATTATAACCTACAATTTACATCTTTTGTGATTGTGACTTTGTGCAATTCATGACTAGTATGTGACTCTAACCATAATTTGTGTGTTATTGTGATATTGACCTATGTAATTAATTAATAAGCCACAAAATTGTTATCAAACATGTTCCTTACATTTAAGTGGGGTTTACTTTCCATCAAAGCATCACACGTGTGAAATTTCATCTAGCGATACTTGAAGTTAGATCATTTACCTTCTCTGATATCATTTTGATAAGAAAACATATCATTATGTATTTTCATTGAGAATTCTCATGTTAGTAGAAAGATAAGAGCAATTGAAAAAAATAGTTTACAACTTATGCAACCTTCATGAAATATGCCCCCTCATATAATATGGATCCCTTGCCTGAAATCATATCAGTAGAAGTTAACATCTTGTCTGGTTAAAGAAATGTGTGCCCGAGCTCGTGTTTGCAAAAGTTAACAAATCTTACTTTTTAAAGAAATTAGTATTGAGTATAGCTGAACAGAGGTTGGTTTGACATAGCTACACATCTGTTTATTCAAATTCAGCTCTTTAATCCAATATATCTCAGCAAATGCATTCACTAAAGGTGGTATATTATCCACAGTATTCTTCATAAGAATATCCTCATAAGCATGGAAGTTGATATATGTATTATCCAATTGTAGCCACACGTGCTAATGATAGGTTCGAGTATAGCATACCCACAAATGAGTTACAATGGATTGAGTCTAGCTCTAATCATCGATGCAAGGGACATGAAGGTGTAGTCTATAATAGCGGTAGATGGGATCAGTAGCTGACGCAGACATTTTGAGTTAGGGACGCAATCAAACATTCAGAAAAGTTGTGAAAAAATTAAAGCATTCAATATTTTATTACAATTTTTCTCTACGCGTTCTCGTAACTTTGATAATGTTCCATAATTGCATCATTTTTAATATTGTCAAATACACACTTCTCAATATATGCAATCAAACTGTCATTCCACCTCCAATCTCTAATTCGATTGAGCAGATCATTTTTGAAGAAGTCATCGTAAAAAAATACTTTCTTGACTATAGCAGTAGCTATGAGAATAATTAAAGTCAATGTCATAAGCTTGTAGACTAATGAATATGCTTTATGTTTATTTTTCGCAATCAACTTTTGTGCAAGATCACTAAAGTCTTGTAATCCTCCAAAATCTTCGTTAGTGCGCATGTGAAGAATATGTATCTAGTTGATCATCAAGTTTCAAGATATCTGTTGTGGTAAAATCTATGAATAATACTCACATAGTCAAAATAATGTGTTCTTGCCAAAAGCAGCAAATAAATTATTTGGACATAAATACGCAACACAATTGAATGAGTAAGCACTATTTGTCCTGGTTGGAGATGAGGAATATGGTTGTGCCTCTAGTTAATTCGCATGCTCTATTAAGTTTAAATCACAAGTAACATTATTTTATTATCGAGGAAATCAATTTACACAACTTAATTGAACGACAAAAGAATACCAAGAAACTAATATTAATTTACTTGAGCAAAAATATGCATGCCTAGCACAAAATACACTCATACCTCACCTATATTGTCTCCACTCACTATCTCACACACTCTCTCTTTGCTTTTCTATATATCTTCCTTTCACCCACTCTTTCTTTCATACACTTACAACACATACATCAACTATATTTATAGATCGATGGGCTGCACTTCTACAATCATATATATGGCTGTGGATTAAGAACATGAGAGAGCATATTGATCAGCCTTGACGGTTTGAAGTTACTCTCTAAGGCACAAAATTTCGTTATCAGTTTTGGCAATATAAGCTGCATGAATCTCCTTGGCCAGTTCCAAATCTTTGGAAACCAACTTAACATCAGTTATCAAGGAAGCCTCTGCCTTCTCGAATGAAGCTTCCCTCTTTTCCAAAGAATCAACTTTCTTCTCCAGTTTATCAGTCTACATAACACAAATCTCATACTCTATCTGCTAATCATGAAAAAGTACAATCGCTCATAAGAGATGAGCATCAATTAGATTCTCCCTTTGCTCAAGGATAAGTTCATTTGCAAACATTTCTCAAATGGAGTTAAAATACAAAAAGGTGGATCGGGCAGCCCAGAGACGAAAAGGGAAAGTACCGACAATGCCTTCAGGTCTAGCTCTTTGTTAATGCGATGAGAAAATAAAGACTTAGGGCCCATAGCTGACTCAGACCTACGACATCTTTCTCTTCTTAGAAGGATCCCTAGATAGCAATGGAGACCCGAATTTCGAAAGTAAAAACCTTTTAGTCGAACCAACAACAGCGGACTAGCCCCCTTGAGGGGAGGAGGTCGATGAGATACATATTCGCCCCTTCGCGAAGATATGTCTCAACTTCCTTAGAACATCTAGAGGCCAAGTCCTTTAGAGAAAGAGGAGCCAAAGTTTTCTAGGGCTTGGGAGTTGAGTTAAAATCAATTTCATGGTGATATAGATACCGAGAATACTTGTGCATATAAAACAATTAATATGGCATTAACAATTTCTATATCCACCATAACATTAAGAAATAATAACAAACAAAGATCATTGAATTTTAATCCCCCAATCACCCTAAACAAGGAAAAGTTTTTTTTACACAATAATAGAAAAGAGTATGACGAAAATGCTAACAAAGCGGGGAGTCTGAACCCTATATCCGTTGAAAATATTCACAATAAGTCTATGTCATAAAAAACCAACCTTGAATCTCACTCAAATACTCCTAAAAAAACATGGGTAAATACTCATAGGACATAAAAAAATAAGCAAGACATAAATGCAATATAAAGTAGAAGAAAGTACCTGAATAATAAAAAAATTAAAAGGTAACAAAGGAGAACAAAACCACCACAAAGCAAAAATATTGCCATAAAATAAGATAAGGGTATAGTAGTAAAAATGTAAGGAACACTAAAAGAAGGTGCATATTTATAGGTTCATTAGGGCATCAGATAAATTAATAATAGGACTCGACTGTTCAAATTCTCTTCATAATTGTAGCCATCGAATAACAACAAGTGCCTGGCGTGCATTCAAAAAGACACGATTGAGATTGAGCGTAGTTAACATTTGGGGCATTAATCTAGAAACACACAAGTAAGCACCCTCTGGTGCACGAAAAATCATGACATGTCCCTTCAACATGGCCTATGTCAGCTACTATCAACTAAGGAAAGTACAAATAAGTTCGCAAGGCCACAAAAATATAAGTCCTAGATTTATTATGAATAATCAGACCGGGCCTCGAGGACTATTTGTTGATGATCGACCAAGAGAAGAATATAGCAAGCCCCATTGATAAGTCTCATAACTTAATCCGTTAACTTGGCTGACTATCCGCAAAGCTTCTGATAATGCGCAGAGTAATAAAAACATAAAATGGTTCGTACCACATTAGTGAAACTTTCCTCCACCCAGGTTGGCTACAGGCTATTAATACAATATATGTGGTCTAACAAATATAGCGTTACACCATAACAGAATTGGTTATAAGGCAACCAATATGGATCACCATCTGTCACATTTAGTAAATGATCGAGATGTCTCAAAGTTTGGAGGGAAATCTACAAATACCCTAACTGCATGCAATTCAAATATTTCCCTCTCAAATAACTATTTTCCCCCTTTGCTCCAAGTTTGAGCATTGAAACTAATGAGCTTAGGAAGAGAAAAATTATAGTTAGGTGAGAAGATTTGTTGATTCGATTGTTACCATCAACACTATATGTCAAGGACCGCAGCTTTACCTAGCCCATTGACCGAATCGCAGCCACAGTTTGTCCAACTTCGACGGCACGTTGTAAATATTAGTTCAGTTTGAGTTGTAATGTCCTTTCCATTGTAATAGTTTATTTTAGTTGTAAAATAGCTCCGATATTTGTAAACGTTTATTATGATTCCTCGTCATTTAAACGTCTACNCAACATTTTTTGGGGTCAACAGTAAATATTTTATTTCAATTGTAAAATAGCTGTGATATTAGAAAACATTTAGTATGATTCCTCGACATTTAAACGACTACTCCTATCACTTAGGTTTTTGTTCAGAATGCTATTCTAGGGCGTATTAGTCTTTCAAATAATCTTTCAAGCTTTCTAGTGTTCGCCCCTTGCATTAGCCATTGTAATTTCCTACGTTCATCAATTGTAATTTCTAACTTTCAAGTAATTAATGATCAATTTACATTCAATGCATTTCAATTTCATGTTGCAAGCTTTCTACAAATTATAATCAAATTTTCATTTGTCCCTAAATGATCGAGAAAAGGCGGAAGGTAGTCTAGCGGAGCAGACTACTGTCGCACGGTGTCCATTTTTGTGCCAAAAGAAAGGTACCCCGAGAAAGTTGATATCAAAGTTGCGGCTAAAGACCCTCGATAAGAAAGTTATAGATCCAATTACATCAAACACCACAGAGATTGTAGATCCTCAAAAGAAGAGTACGAAACAACGCTTGGATGTTTTTGATGAGGTAACTGCTAGGTTGTGCTATGTCGTGGAGGGCTTCGAGGAAAAAGTCGAGGTGGCAGAGATGGAAATTCGTGAATTACACATCCAATTGGATGAAAGCCGAAGGGCTTACCAAGCAATGACTGATGTTGTTGCAATCATGCCTAATCTGCAAGATGAAATAGAAACATTGAGAGCTCAATTACAAGTACTTCAACGTGCGGTTGGCAATTGCCAAGCCCCCGCACAAGAGTATGTTCTCAGGTTCAGAATTCTGGAACAATGCACCTACAGAGAGGCACGCGATGGTCTTTTCAGCTTTTGTTTTACACGAGATATTCAGGCCAACAGGGTCCGAATAGATTCTTGGGATCTTTCCCAGAAAGCGATCAGATCATAGTTTTTGGCATAAAATGTGGAATATCAGGCACGACGGACACTACGAGAACTGAATCATACGAGCTCCATCAAGGAATGCGTAAAAGTCTTTCAGGACATATGCAGAATATTTGAGATATGTCGGAAAATGATAAGCTATTCACCTTCATGGAAGGGTTGAAATCGTGGACATGCAAGTAACTTCAGAGACATAAGGTTACTTATTTGAGCGTGGCCATGGGAACTGCCCAATGTTTTAGTGACTATCAATAGGAATCGAAAAAAGATCGACCTTCAGAGAATAGTCAATCTCTTGGAGGTGGAAGCAGAACTTACAGACCCAGCTCAAACTCAAATGGGGGAGAACGTTACTATCATAATAAGGAAGGAGTCAATCAAGGCATCAGCCTGAATAACTTTCAGGGAAATTATCAAAACAACCGTAAAGGAAACTATAATGGTAGCAATAGTAACAAATGGAACAAAGGAAAAGTGACGGAGGGCGGATCTGATGACATTCCTAAATTGATGTGCTTTTTATGTGAAGGACTTCATCGGGTGTCGGAGTGCCCTCAAAAATGGATGGTGAATGCATATTGTCAACTAGTGAGTGGCGGAATCAGTTCAAAGCAAGATGTCTTATAAGCTAGCTGTCATGGTGAGACCGACTCCGAAAAAGATGAGAATGTAGTTGGTGCATTCTCACATCGGTGCAATAAACTATCGCATCGGGCTACTGAAAAAGATGATGTTCTTTCGAAAGAGGTAAAGATAGAAGAATCAAAAGCTCGTATTTGTAGGGCCAAAGACCTAATATTCATTGATGTGAAGATTAATAGAAAGCCAATCAGGGTTATGGTAGATACTGGTGCTACCCACAACTACCTCGCAAGTATCGAAGTGGAGCGACTCAGACTTGTTCTGAAAAAAGGTAGTGGGTGTTGACCTATGATTAAATATAACTCTATTTGTTTTAATTATAACAAATTAGATACTTATGTTTATAACAAGTATTGTTTCTTGAGTTTTTTTTTTTATGTATAAATCTTCTTAAGTATTCAAAAGCTCAAATCGTCATCCATTGAAGAA
>CAIGRT010203251.1:0-10276 GCA_903798405.1 Fraxinus platypoda | reverse complement strand
GCTTACTCTTATTAATAGAACCTCACTTATGGAACAATACCGTGATTACGTACTCGATCGTAATACCGTGATTACGTACTCGATCGTTGACACTACACCAAAAATAACTATATCCGCTAAACGACAAACGATTAAAACATGTTTAACGATAAACAAGCTAAACATGACTAATGAGAAAAACAAATAAAACAAACAAACCAAGCCTAACAACCCACCAAAATAACACAAATAAATCAACTACGAATATAAGTTACTCCAAGTCGATCTAAACGGACAAGTCCACGAGCAACTCGGGTAGCTTCATGTGCGAGTAAAACCTCTTTGTATGCCCTTTGCACCTAATTTTGCCAATGTATCTACCAATTGATTACCTTCCCTGTACTGATGCATTACATTAACCTCAAAAAGATGAATCAAAACCAATAGCTCTTCCCAAAAATCCCACAGATACAGGACTGTGCACTTACAATTTATTAGCCAATTAACAATAATTAGAGAATCACGTTCAATTTCAACAACACAAGCCCCAAGTTGTTGGCATACCTTCAAACCTTCAATAATAGCCCTCAACTCTGCTTTTGTATTAGTAGCCTCCCCTAATTGAGATGTAAAACCAGCCATGACTTTCCCAAACTCATCCCTAATAACACCACCACAACCAGATGGACCAGGGTTCCCGAAACTACAGCCATCTACATTAAGTTTGACCCTACCCACTATCTGCTTCCTCCAAGTGAGCATACGAGATTGCCTTTGCCGCCGCATCACACATGGAATGTCCAAATCCATGTTATATAACTATGGCATTCTCACTGAAGGCGTGGTCCATTGAAAGGACAATACTAAACAATACAATAAAATAATAGATATTGATTAAAGTTATAAATTGAACGATCAAATCCAATCAATAGTATAAGTTAGGTGATCGAATCGGAACAATTAAAGTTAGCTCAACAACGCGACGCGAATCTCAAAACCTTAAACTTACGCGCAATTTTTTGTAGAATCACATACGGGGAATATCAAACCACAACCATTTATTTTGGAATAACCAACGGATGCCTACCTTAATCATGGTAATAATAAACTTAACCTTGATTTAATTAACTACCCTTTTTCTGGTGCATATAAATAGCCCAAACATAAAATTCATCCTTAAAACGGTTTTTAAGGTAAGTCTTTTACGTGCCCTTCTTTCTTGATATCGCAAATTTTTTAGAATAAGAGTTTCTATTGTTATATTAAAGTGTTTAGCGTTAAAGAGCATGGGTATCGTCGATCCGTTCGACACAAGTGAACCGGGACCCAAGAAGTACGTGTACATAATCAAACAGGAGAGGAATGGAAAGGAATGCCTGACACTAGTATTGGATTTGTGGAAGAGAGACATCTCCGAGAAGCTAGTCCTTAAAGAGTTCAAAAAAGAGTGGAGCTGTAATGGTAAAGTGGCATGGAACAAAACGTATGGGTGGGTGGTTCAAATAGAGGGCGACCATCGGAATAATATGTATAACTTCTTAGGCAAATCTGGCATTCTCAGCAGGGATAACGTTATAGTAGGTTAAGGTTTTTAAGGATTGATTGGGGGAATTATGTATACAAGAATTTGCTTTAGCTAAAGAGATGAAGAAGCCTACTTAAAATAAAGAGACGTCGATAAAAAATTTAGTCGAAGCCTAGCTATTAATATTAATAATGTTGTTTGTAAAATGTACTTGGAAATGGTGTAACAACGAAGCCTAGCCTATTATGGAGTTTTGGTTGTTCTGCTTTTATTTTCAACCCTTTGATTAGGGGGTGCGCAAATTATCTGCCTAATCGATCCAAACTGCCAAACCTACCCTGACTCGAGTTGGTTTGGATCAGTTTGGAGGGATGTTGGTTCATTTTTCGGGTTGGTCAAAAATGCTTTTCAGGGAAAAATTTCCTTCAACTGACCTGAACCAATTTGAGTCAGTTTATCCCCTCTCGTCAATTTGATTTCGAATTGGGATTTCACCCCACTCGAACTGTTAGTTTGATTGTCGAGTTGGGTTTGAACCCAATCCAACCCCAACTCGTGCCGTAATAAAAGTATTTAATGGGAATGTTAAATCACATATAAATGGGAATGTTAGTTTGTAATAATTGGAATGTTAAATCACATATAAATCGTCTGTTAGACGATGACTGAGAATAGCGAGGCTATGGAAAAAAGTTTGAAGCTTTCCTTCGGGTATCAGAGAATAAATATAGAGAAAAATGGTGCATAAAAATCTCCTGAAGTGGATGAGAACAGAAAGAAAGGAAGCAACTCAACCGTGTAAACAGTGACTAATTCACAATATCTACTGAGAAAAAAGAAAAAAATCCAAATCGCTGCCTCAGGGGGTCTAAAGTCTTAACTTCAAAGCATGTCGGGTGGTGATCCCACGCAGTCAGCAAAGTAACTTTGTGAAAGTTTCAATTCTTAAGCTCATCCGGGGTCTCAAAACTGCTAAAAGAGTCTGTCCGGCTGTTGGGTTCCAGTTCTCATCATGGTGCAAAATTCTTCGTAATTGATTCTTCCATCCTGGAAATTTGGTAGGACTAGATTAGACAAGTATTTTTAAGGAAAATTTTGATCTTTAATCCAATGTAAACAAACTCACATTGTCCGAGTCCACTTCAGATATTATTTCCTTTATGGTGGTTGGGTCGCCCATTCCATACTCATTCATGGCCGCTTCTAGTTCATCTCTTGTGATAAACCTATAGCAACGTAAAATGAACTTATTCAGTAATACAACGTACAGAGAGTTATAGGCTTTAAAGGCTTGCTCGAAGCATTACCCACTATTGTCTTTATCAAAGTACTGAAATGCTTTGTAAAGATTTTCCTCTCTTTCTAATCTGTGTCTGTGCATTGTAGCAGTAATGAACTCAATGTAGTCAATCGTCCCATTTCCATCCACATCCGCCTGTCAGTGCAATACCGATAAGTTTCTCTCTCAATCCAGCATGAGGTAAGGGAACGGAAAAATTATCTGAGAATAAATGGCTATTAAATTCTTACAGCTTCCATAAGCTGCTTAACTTCAGTCTCTGTGAGCTTTGAACCAAGTCGAGCCAATCCAGTTTTAAGTTCTTCATAAGTTATTGTTCCACTGTTGTCAGTGTCCATATTTGTGAACATTGCTTTCAGCCCATGAATTTCTTCTGTAGATAAATTCTCCGCAATAACCTGGGATAAATCATCAAATAAAAATTATGACAAGACAGGAACAAATAACATTAACTAATGAAACATAATAAGAATAAAAAATAAACAGCTCTTGATATCTGTTTAACTGCAGAAGGGTACTCATAATTCTTTATTTACTTCTTTGAACTAGATGAAATAAATCTAGAACAAATAAGTTCTAAACACCACCTTCAACGCGAGTTTTTTGAGTTTGTTCATTGCTCTGAATTGCTTCATCCTGGAGAGTACTGCAATGTCTATAGGCTTATCTGATGCATCTCCACCTTCTCTCATCCATGGATGTTCTATAGGAGACAAAAATATTTAAAACGTCATTTAAGAAGAAGGCTTTACTGCAAAAATTTGTAGATTCCAGAAGAGTGAATGCAAAAGAAGCAAAGCTATGTATACCTTTTTTAACAAAAAAACATGAGCAAATTCGACATTTAACTATCATAGAGTGTGTTTGGTAGAGATTTTTGGGGGAAGAATTGATTTTTGAATAGTGATATGATGGGAAATGTGTGGTTGTAAAAGAAGAAAAAAGTATTGATGTGATGAAAAATATTATTTTATTGAAGAATGTGTGGTTGAAAATGAGAATTGATTTACTGTAGAAAATGAGAATCTGTACCAAACAGGCTCATAATATCCTAGGATGGTCTTTGCTATAGAGCAAAATGAGGAAACTAAATCTCTAAGAAGACAACAAGAAAGTGAATAATTGTCTGCCTGTCTGATCAAATTAAGAGGAAAGATCACGTTTTGAGAAGGAAAGAAACACTATAGCAAAGACCATATAACAAATTACGATGGAAAAGGCACCTTTGGAGTTGGGACTATGTAAAATTAGTCTAAGAAGAATAATTTTCAGCAAATCTTCTAAATATTTACAGTTATATTGTCACTTTGTAAATCAGAATATGAAATAATTAGAGAAGCCTGATCATCGAACAAATCTTTTATGAAATAATTAGAGAAGCCTGATCATTGAACAAATCTTTCAGATTTTGGACATCGTAGATGGTTCGTCACAATATCTAAAAACATAATTACATTCTTTCTTAATGCTTGATATAGAGTAATATGTTAGAAGAAAGAGAAATACATTCAGAAATAAATATATTCTTAAGTAGATGACTACTCGTGCAATAGTAGGCATACCAAGAACTTCAGCAGCTGTAATGCGTTCCTTTGGATCCTGCATCAGCATCCTGCGGACCAGGTCCTTTGCACTATTAGATATCGACGGCCAGGGTTTGCTATCAAAATCAATATGTCCCCTCACTATGGCATCAAATATTCCCTTCTCAGTTTCTGCAATCAAAATTTTCTATATATCATGAATTTTTTAGCCATGAGAACTCCATAAGAAGATGAAATGTAAGACCACGAGAAACTGTTTTATTTTCCATTTTTTTGAAGTTTTGATAAGCAAATAACAACATTTCCAAGCAGAAAGAAGGAGTTACCGGCCCAAAAAGGGGGTACACCGCTGAGCAATATGTATAACATAACTCCTGCACTCCAAATGTCAGCTTCCTTCCCATATCTGCGGTGTAATACTTCAGGAGCTACATAATAAGCACTCCCAACCAAATCCTTATATACCTTTCCTGCAGAGTGTAGTCATTATAAGAAAAATACAATAAATACAAGTTCAGGTGAAACTGTACATGCTAGTAATATCTCGTGCAACAAAAGTTCAAAGAACAGATTACATATGCTAATAGAGAAGCTTTTAGACTATTTGAATGGAGGAAGGATAGTATGGAAACATAAGTTTTTAGTCCTCACATCAATCTAACCTGTTTTTTTAGAACTCTAGGGATGAAACCTTGCTGTAGAACTTAGAATATTTCTTCGTGTTCACCAGAAAGGGGCCCTAAATGGCGATCAGATAAGCAGTTGACAGACGAGGGACGAAAAAATTAAAAACCTTAAAGATGCTAGAAGATTGTACATAATTGATTCTACGGAATAAATCATAAACAATTTTTTGGATTCTGTTTTCCAAACCTCTTTTTGGGTATAAGAGGTGTGTAATTAATTTCTCTGCTTTAGCACAGAGTTGAACTTGAACCGTCTGAAATGACTAACTGATGCTACACAGTATAACAACCATCTAAGACATATTTGGCACATAGTTCTGAATAGCGCTCCACAATACAATTTCTTCTTTTAGTCCTGCCCAACGTTGTCTATTGCATCACGCTTCATGGTTCAATAAACAAAATTATCAAGCTACAGAGATATCCATAGCATTTGTGTCGATGATTCTAGAGTATATTATAAGCAGGCATTCTCTATATGCAATGATTCAAAGTAATCAATAGATAGTCAATTACAGTGGACGAAAAACGAAATGAGAAAGATTTACCTTCTTCAAGGAAAACTGATAATCCAAAATCCGTTGCTTTGAGCAGAGCCTTTTCACTCTTATCTGACAACAAGAAATTCTCTGGCTTAAGGTCCCGGTGCATCACGCCCATGAAATGGCAAATCTGTACAACTTTCACAATAGACCTACAGATTGAAGCAGCAGCTCTTTCACTATAATGTCCCTTAGCAGTGATCCTATCGAAAAGCTCTCCACCAGCACACAATTCCATAACAAGATGCACTGACAGTTTATCCTCATAAGCACCCTTGAATTCAACAATATTTGATTGCCCACTCAAATGCTGCATAATCTGAATCTCTCTTCTCATATCCTCTTTATCACTCTTGGTAACAAGCTTCCTTTTAGAAATTGATTTGCAAGCATATTGTTGACCAGTTGCAATATCGGTACAAAGATAAGTAACACCAAATTGTCCCCTACCCAGTTCTTTTCCAAGGCTGTAATGGGCTTTGATATCTTCATACGGCTTTCCTAAAATGGTGTTTGCTTTTTGAACAACTCGTTTAGGGCTTGCAGGTGGAATTACAGGCAATTGAGCGGCATAGCCTGGGGACATTGTGTATTGAATTGGAGTCTGATTATGATGCACTCCATTCCCAGCTCTATGCCCATTCGCGTTTGACTTTACAGGCTTCTCTTTGCTTACACAAATCCCCATTTTCTCTCTTCCAATCCCTCAATTTGATCCTTACAATACAAAAAAAGAGTCAACCACCAAAACCCAGATGGAAATTCACAAAAATTCTGAAGAAACTAATCAGATCAGAGGCTATTTAATTGGGTTCTAATTGAATCATTCATGTATAGAAAGTAGATTTCTTCTTGTAGAAGACTCTAAAATTGAAGAAGCAACAAGGAAATTAGACTTGAAGTTGATTAAGGTAATGAATGACTTGAATTAAATTAAAGACTACCAAATTGAAAATGGATTATGAAAAAGAGGAAGAATACTGAATATAATTATGGAGGCAACGTTAACAGGAAGGTGGCCTGTCAAGCTGTAACCTTTATTTCATATTCATTTATGATTTCGTTACAGCATTGACTCCCTCAAAAGATTTATTCTATTTATTTTTGGGTACATACTAGTAATATACTTTCATTAATGTCAATCAGACAACTGTGTCTATATTTTATTTAATTGATTTCAATAAGATAACTTCACTTTAATTTAATTTCAATCACATAATTATTCTTTAATTTATTTTCAATTGAGGTAGCCTAGTTCAATTCGATAATCAACAAATGGTGGTTATGACAAGTAACCGTAAAATGAATTATAACCATCTTTTTATTGAATGTCGTGTCATCGATTTTTGTCTATTCAAGTAACGTAATTGGACGAAATTATATGATTAAAATCAAGTTAAAAGTATTGTTATGCGACCTAACTGATATAAACAAAAATAGAGTTCTGAGACATTTTTTGACAATTGACATGATAGTTGCAATTGACGATGGCTGAAAAAATAAAAAATTTGTTTTTATGTAGGAAAGGGCAATTGTAATGCAGAGACGACAAGGACGTGATCCATTTGGGGCGATTGCATATGGGGAAAGAAAAAGTTAGTCCTAAAAACGGGTGTTATCTATAACGCGGTTTTGATTCGTAAACGACACGTTTTATTCAAAAGAATTACGCGCAAACAATAACATCCTCACTATAATAATATTATTTTGCAACTCTGAGATTTTATTTTATTAATTGCTTTGATTGGAATTAGTCAAGATAGTTGTAGAGTCATTGATGCCAATTATTAGGCATTATAAGCATTGGTGGGTTAGTGCTGGGATGACAAAAAAATTTGACAAACTCGATACTCGGGGGACGGGAGCGGGATTATCCGCTTAATCGGATATTCGGATCGGGGAACGGGTAACTTAGCCCCAGGACGGGTACAGGTAATAGGTACCCCGCCTCGTTTAATTTTTTTTTTTATTTTTTTTAGAATTCAACACTTTAAATGGAAAATTCTACGAAATTTCATTAGTTCTAATAGAAAATAGCAACTAAGGAATTCAATACTTTAAATGGAAAATTCTATGAAATTTCATTAGTTCTAATAGAAAATAGCAACTAAGATTATCTAAAAAATATTAAAAACAATAAAAGTTTACCAAATATATTTGAATAATTTAACTTTTAAAAATAAATAAAAAATTAAAAAATATATTATTGTCTCACTCTAATGAATATGGTGCAATAAAATGAATTATCAAAAAAAAAATTTTAAAAATAAATTAAACGGGATAGTAAACATGATAAGGGCCCCGCCCCGCCTTAAACGGATAACGGGGGCGGGAAATTGCCTAACGAGGCAGAGGGCGAGGGAGGTTGCCCCAATCCCGATCCGTCATGTTGCCATCTCTAGGTTAGTGACTATTATCTAGAAATTAGATGGCATTTTTCGATATTTTGTGTCTCTATTGAGAGAGTGAGAGAGGCAATTATTTGACTTGGGTTTTTTGAGGAGAAATCAAGCTTCGAACAGACTTAGAGAAAAATTGTCGTGATTTTGAGTAGGCAAGATATGGGAATGCGGATGCGAGCAGAACTTCTAAAAGAAAAAAACCTTTCTGAGTTAGGTTTGAGTTTCTTGAGAACTCATTTTAAAAGTCAAGGCTCTCTTGATCAGGGCGGACCCAGCACCCAAAGAGGGGGCGGCCGCCCGTGCTGGATCCATCGAGCGCCTCTGGGTCGTTGGCTCGTTGCCTGTTGCAACAAACACAGAGAAGACGGAAGGTGGGCCTTTTTTCTTTTTTCCTTTTTAGTTTTGGCCCATTTTTTGAGCTGAGAGAGTTGGACCTTTTTTTAAAAATGAGGCCCAATTTAATGAAATAATTTTCATCTAACCCGGCTGAGGCTCCATTCTAAAGTCCAAACCCACTGCCTTCACTCCTTCATCGGGTAGATCTTCACTTCTCCTTTTCCTTCTCCCTGCTCTGCTGCTGCCTGTCGGTTGTTGTAGCTGCTACTTGCTACTGTCCCTACCGGTAAGCGGATTATTCTTGACAATTGGGCAATTATGTTTATTTTGTCCTTCTTGATCTGATCTGGATATTATTTGTTTTTGGTTTTTGGTTTTTGATGATTATGGTGTAACTGGGTCTGGGTATTATCTATTTGTATACATTTTCTTTGGGCCCAGTTTGATTCTCATTATTGTAGAATGAGAATGAAAAATATAGTTGTTATTGGGCCCCACACAAGATATAGATATTCAAAATTGAAGGCTTGATGTGATGGATAACGGTTATATTTTTCATTTTTATGGATAAAAAATGAGAAACAAACGGAGGCTTAATTGGAGATTGAGAGTGTTTTTGGATGCTGAAAATAATGGGGAGTCATGGATGATGGATCTTGATCTTAATTTTGAAATTAGGAAAGTGTTGGTGGGTAATAATTTTTATGCTTTTCTCATTTCTAGTTCTGAGAAAAGAACCAATTTTTGACGTGCTTTTTTCGTTTAATTACTGCTTTTTAGGGAAATCCAAGTTCAAGATTGGTCAACTTCTTGATTGATAAGTGTTTTATATTGTTTAACTCTTTTCCGGCATGTGTCTCGGGCTTCACTTTCTATTTCAGTTCTTTTATTTTTATTTATTTATTTTGTTGAATACATTTATGAATTTGAAGATAACAAGAATTAAGAAGATTAGCATTTACATGTATATTGAATAATTTTTAATATTATTTAATTAAATATTAATAAACAATCTCGTTGATCGTTATTTCGATGCCAACAATGTGTTTTCATATTGTTCATATATTTTTAGAACCTTTTCATTTTAGGTATATGTTACTTAGTGTGCTATTAGACTTGTTCAAGATGATTGAAAAATGTACTAGATCGTCTCTCCCCAATAGAAAGGATGAAGCTATGGAATTATGGCCTCGTTATCTCAAATAGGAGAATAGAAGAATCCTACAGATGAAGTGAAGCAGACAGAGTGCCGGTGCTAGCGTGGCATTTTTCTTCATGTAGATGGAGGCGTAATAGGAATTATTACTAATATCGTAATAAGGGGGACACTTATGAGAATTCATAGGACTTCATCTAGTTATCAAAATGGCACAGGTTTGATAGACCTTTCAGCTGATTCATTTTTTTTCCTGCAACATTGAGAAGATGACATTTATCAATACCTTGGGCAACAGATAATTTTTTACTGCTTAAAAGGCTGCAGAACACTTGAAGCTGTGTTCAGCAAAGTGTTGCAGTAGTCTCTACTATATGAAGATCATGATGGAGACCTTGTCTGTTTCAGTTGATCCATGTATTCATGGGCGGACCCGGGGGGTGGGGGGGGCTCGTGCCCCCAACTTTTGAGTTTTTTTTTTTATATATAAAATCATGTTTGGTATCGATTGAAATATAAATTTTAATTTAAATCAAAGTTAACAATTAATTTTAATAACATATTCATGGAATCCATACTATTTAACTTTTATTAAAATTTATTAAAAATTTGATTTTAATATCCATCAAATATGGGCAAAATCACAATAAATTTTATTTTTTCTTTTTTTCTCTCACCTTTTAACAAAATCTTAACTCTCCATCAAACAAGGGCGAAATATTGCATTCTTAATACCATTTCGAAGTGTTCACACTCTAGTTTTCTACGTCGTTAATGGCGTACGAAACGATCAGTCGTAGCAAATG
>CAIGRT010203249.1:0-13366 GCA_903798405.1 Fraxinus platypoda | reverse complement strand
TTGTGTTCTTTGTGAACTCTGGGACCAATAATTTACGCTTTCTATTCACAGCTGTAACATAAGTATTACAAGATAGCTTGAATATATACAATGCAAGACGAACGAGAGAGCCTCAGAAAGGTGATATTCATAAAGGAAATACAGGGGTGGTCTCAATAATGACCACAAGCATAAAAAGTCAACATTGAAATACATAAAGAAACATAAAAACTGAAAACATAATGCAAAACCAGCAAGGCAGCAACCAACTGGAAAGCAATTTCATCTTTAAATTCATAGGTGTTCTTTTCTTAAAAGTATCAGAGTTCAACTATAACCAGCATACAATTTCATTAGAAGGAAATGTTCTGGTGTAACAATCCAATATTAATATTAAACCAGGATGCCACATTTCCTTCTTATAATATGTATAATTTTGAGAAGGAAAAGCCTCAGACCACTAGATGTTGTGAAAAAAACTGCGGTCATCTCCGCAATCATTACAAGCCTACGATGAGTCATCATCGGCCAATGCCCAGTTATTAAAAAACTAACTATAAGACTTTCCTTTGACGGATAAATTAAATTAACACGCCATAGATGGGGAATTTCTAATACGCTGTTCAATATCACAACTTATTTACATCTAAAAATATAATTCCAAAAAAGAAACCAAAGGGGGAAAAAGGTGAAATCTTTCTTCTGTATTAGATACATATGCAAATAAATTACCTGTTGGCGAGGCCATTGACGATCAGCTCGTTAGCTACATAAGATACAACTCTGTGGAGGAAATTTCCACCTACAGCCATCCTTGAATTCACCGCAAGTTCTCTAGAAAGTACATAAAACGAAAACAAAAACTAATGAAGATGAGAGATTAAAAACACGATTCCTGATGAGAATATGAGATTGCCAAATTGAGATATTTGTTTAGATCATATTTATTTACCTACGAGGCGATTGCTCGACGAAACCCTAGCTCTAGATTTTTCTAGAAAATCTGATCGAGCCAGGCGGCTGGTGGAAGACGAACCGTTCTAGCTGGAGCTAATTGTTTCAAATGGTCCCCGACTCGCGCTGTGTCTTGTTTGCTCTTAAATTTAAAATGTCGAATTTTGATAATTAAATTTTAAAAGGTGTTGAACATTATCATTGATATAACTTTTGTTTAAAATCTCTAACCGATTGATGACTTGACCGACGGAATGTACACGTGATGCTCCGTCGTTTCGTTAAACTCTGAGATTGTCGAATTTTGATCACTAAACTTTGAAAAAAATCTTTAATTGCTTACTAATTTTTGAAAAACGCCTTGTATTACTAACTGAATTTTGAAGTGGTCGAATTTTGGCTACTAAACTTTGAGATTGTTGAATTTTAGCCACTAAATTTTGAAAAACGTCGTTTATTCCTCACAATAAATTTGGATTTATCAAATTTGTTGTTAAAATTTTGATTCAAATTTGAATTTAATTTAATTCTAAGTATTGTGTATTTCGTTGTAAATTCAAATTTAATTTAATTTTAATAATAAATTTATTGTATATTTTGTTGCAAAATTCAAATATTATGATAGACAATACCTACAAAGCAGTCCAAAGGAAATGACTACTAATTGCAATGAAAAACACAATAAATTTGATATTAAAATTAAATTAAATTTTACTTTTAATACGTGAATTTTACAATGAAAAACATGATAAGCCCCCGTTTGGTCGAGATTAAAATCAGATTTTTATAAAAGATGAGATGTGTTGTTGAAAAGTTGTGGATTCCATAAATATATTGTTTTAGATTGCAATTCCTACCAAATATGGACTAAATTTGTTGTTAAAATTAAATTAAATTTCAAATTTTAGTCCAAAACATAACAACGAATTTTACTAAATTCAAATTTATTGTGAGCAATAGAAGACGTTTTTCAAAATTTAGTGGTCAAAATTCGATCATCTCAAAGTTTAGTGAGTAATAGAATACGTTTTTCAAAATTTAGTGAGCAACCAAAACCTTTTTTAAAGTTTCCTGGCCAAAATTCTACTATTCTAAAGTTCAGTGGCCAAAATTCGACAACTCAAAGTTTAGTGAATAATAGAAGACATTTTTCAAAATTTAGTAAGCAAACAAAAATGTTTTCCAAAGTTTAGTGGTCAAAATTCAACTATCTCAAAAGTTAATGGCGTGACGGAGCTCCACGTGTACATTCTGTCAGCCATGTCACCAATCTATTAGAGATTTTAAACAAAAACTATACCAGTGAGTAACGTACAACATTTTCCAAAGTCTAATGGTCAAAACTCGACATTGTAAATTTCAATGAGCAATTGAAGATATAGACATAAATTCAGTGATCATCGAAACAATTAACTCTTCTAGTTGACACAACATCGCTAAATAGGTGAAACTAGAAAATTTCAACCCTCTTTTTTATACTCTGTTAAACGTTCTAACCCTATTGCATCCCCTAGAATTTTATCAAAAAGGGGAGAATTACCGCGGTAGTCCCAAACTTTTCATATTTTTTGCAGATTTTATTTAAATCTTTCATTAGTGTAACTACGTTTCCAAACTTTTTATTTCGTTTAAAAAAATTATATCATATTTGTTTGGGAGAAATTATTTGAAGCGAAAAATAATGTTTTAAAATTTGTAGTTACAAAGTTATAGATTTACGTATAAAATTATTTTATTATGAAAATGTATAATTAAAATTTAGTTTGAGGAAAAATAATTTTCAAACATGCCAAACAAACGCTTCAAATCCTTTAAGGCCAACTGAGAATATTAAACAATAATTTGTTAACTATATATAAAAATGTAATGCAGATCAGATTTTTTTTTTTATTTGATAACTTTTATTTTGGGGATGTGCATTTAATCCGGCCCCCATTATTTTAAATTATAATTTTTGGAATATAATTTTTCTTGAAGAATGTGTGGTTGAAAAAAAAAGGAATTTTTTTTATTTACACATAATATTATTTTATCGAAGATTGTGTGGTTGAAAATGAGAAAGAAAAATAAATTTTTGAGATAATGGAGGCCAAACAAGGGCTAAAATTGCTTCTTTTTTTACAACTCAAGTTGAACTTAATCTCGTCCCTAATTTTTACAATACATACTTATATTTGGTATATTTTTTCCATTATGTAAAAATTAATTATTTAAGGTTAGATGTTTAAAAGGCTACTTTCGAAAAAATATGTAAAACACAGCTATTATCTAGATTTTAGTCATCCTCGGTATGTATTTCTAATAATCTATTCGTCAATGAACATTTCCATAAGCGTATCATTTTTATTGGGATAATTCAAGATTTGGTCAACGTCCATCATATTTCCATAGCGTAAATTAACAAGATATTTAACTTTACACTTACACGATAGAGTTATGCAATTTATCATTAATACATATGAATCATCGATTAGGTGGCAATGAGCCACTGCTTGGTTTTTCAATGCATTACATTGTATCATAATTCCATTGGATAGTGAACCAGGTGATTCGTTATCACCTAACTAATGATGCATCCCTAACAATGATATATAACATTACTCTATACAATATGAAGATGGCGAACTGGGGAAAATGTGCAAGGACAATTAATTCCATCCTTATTTATTTCATTTTTATGGTATTGGTAGTTTTAGTACACAATTTTCGTCTAATTTTCATTTAAAATATTGATTTTTATAAGAGTGAAATAAATAAGTCTAAAGTAATTTTCCTTGCACTAAGATTAAATTATTGTGAAATTATGTTTTACAATTTTGGTTTGAAGTTCATATGAGTTTTATAACTCTCAAACAAAAAGCAAGAAAGAGATAAAAGATTAAAAACTAAATTTAATTAAAACTTTAAAAGTAAGAGCAAAACAAAGTGAAAATATTTTTTTATTCGTCAATTGAGTGGGTGATTTAAAAAATAAATAAGAGATAGAAATATAATAGAAACTGACTACGAAGCAAATGATCACATGCCATTAATTGAAGGAAAATTTTCCATAATGATGTCCATAATGGATACATGGAAGCCCTCTATTGGAGAGGTACCTGGCAAATGATCACATGCCATTAATTGAAGGAAAATTTTCCATAATGGATACATGGAGGCCCTTTATTGGGAGGTACCCCCAATAGGGGGCCTCCATGTGTCCATTATGGACACCCTTATGTATTGTGCTATGTACCCATAGCACAACTCTTGATTGAATGAACAATTCTATCATGGGTGAATATAATATCGTCTAATCAAAAACTTCTTCGGTATGAAATAGAGACCGAAGAAACTATCTAGCAAGAAGAAGTGAGATTTAGAAAGAAAAGGCGTCGGTTGGTTTTTTGAGCTCATTTTTATTTATTTTTAATTTTCCCTCTACAAATTTTGTGGGATTTTTCTTTTTCCAAAACAAATACATCCCAAAACATGTATCAAAGTGACCAGTATATTGGAAAATTGTCACTGGGTAGAAGTCATATTTTTCTTCAATTAGAGTCATATATTATTATTATTTATCTCATTTGTTGTAATATATTGTTATATATCTAAATGCACCGATTTTTTTTATAACTTCGATTAGTGTAAGTTAAGTCATCGGTTTGAGAATAAAAAGTGCAATTTTTATTTAATTTAGAGTAAAATAATATTTTTTCTACTCGCATAAACTCAATGTATAATCTTGCTTGACTTGAGGTTGTTGTCGAAGTGCAAATCCTGTCAGATCAACATATTCGAGCTAATCGACATAATGTTGCATGAATACACGCAAGTTGAGGTCTTCAAGTAGATGATAACATTGAAACAATAAAGAAGACGTACTTCAAGATTTACATGGAGTCTAGCCTCTCAGTTATTTAATATCGCAACTCCAAGGGCAAGGTTCAAAAAATTGACGCTGATAAACACGTTGAAATAGTGTAACACGAAAAATCAGGAGCCCCACAATTTTATCTTATCTACTTTATAGACAAAATCATTTTTAAACCCTTACAATTTTCAAAGTGTCTTTAGCCACGATCCGTCATCCAGACAAAGTATAGTTTTTACCGTCGATTCAATTCTTATCAATGGCTGATAATACATAAACACATTAGATGCGGATCACCATTATACACCGTCGATAAACACCCAAGATCAAACGGCTTCTAAGTATTCTTTTCCTCTTTTTGTTCCAAATATATAGCCTTCCAAATCACACCATCTTCACTCCCACATCAAAAATCAAATCCTTTGAAAAATCAGATTTCTCAAAAAATGTCAGGAAGAGGAAAAGGTGGTAAGGGTTTGGGAAAGGGCGGTGCCAAGCGCCACCGCAAAGTGCTGAGGGATAACATTCAGGGCATCACAAAGCCGGCGATTCGTCGATTGGCTCGCCGTGGTGGAGTGAAACGTATCAGCGGGCTTATCTACGAGGAGACACGTGGCGTCCTCAAGATCTTCCTTGAGAACGTTATCCGTGATGCTGTCACCTACACTGAGCACGCTCGCCGTAAAACTGTGACGGCCATGGATGTTGTGTACGCCCTCAAGAGGCAGGGGAGGACCTTATATGGTTTTGGCGGTTAAATTGCTCTGGTTAGGGTTGTGGTGTCGAAGCTTTGTATAAATGGGGGATTTTGTTGGGGGAGGTGTTTTGTGTTAAGTTTAAATTATTGTACTTTGATCTATCTTAGATCCTTAAATCTGTTCTTCAATTAATGAAAATTCTGTTTCCATTTTTTATATGATTGTACTTTGATCTATCTTATATTCCTAATTATTCTTACTTTCTCTGGCATTTAATCTAATTTAATTAGGCATCTAGGCCTAATTGGTGGTCATTTCTATCTTTGCTTTCAGTGATCAATGCTTTGAAATGATTGATGTTGAAACTGTTTGTTGAGTTGCTTTGCTCGCGATGCATAGAAGGTAAGTGATGATGGAGGTAGAGATAGTGGGTGTGAAGGTTTTGCATTATTGAAATTAGAGGGTCATTTGGAAACATTAGGATGTGATTAATATGGTTAAATTTGTGTTTGGTGGCTAGTTACGAGTGTGGAGGCACAGATATAGTGGGTGCAAAAGGTTGTCACGTTAGGGATGTCGATTGGTTAAGGAAACCCACCGGAGTTATAGCGAAAGTGAGTCATGATAGGGCACTTGTCAATGCTTATGGACCCAAACATGGTTGATCCATCTATGATCAGGATGAAGTTTGGGTAAAAACGAAGTGGATATGGATCCAAACCATGGTGATTTATCCATGACCATGATGAAGTTTGGGTGAAATTAAGTGGAGGTTTGAATTGACTAATGTTGATCATGTAGGATCCTATCCCAAATCTTTTTCTAGGCCCATAAATAAAAAACCAACTTTTTTACGATTACGAGGCTCGACCCGAAAAAAGCTTGGGTCGAGCCTCCTTTTCGAGTGTTGCCCATATCTTGGAAATAAAACAGTTGCTGCAAGTAATGTTCTAAAAAGCATGTGACTAATGTAAAGTTGAAGTTTTAAGATTTATGAGTTTAAGCGAGTCGAGACTTAGTCGTAAAAAAAATGTTTTCTTATTTTTAATCATTAAAAAATTATTTAATAATTAAAATAAAAATACCATATATATAAAATTATAAAATATTATATTTATTTAATAATTTCTATAATTAGTCAATTATATAATTTTCAAGTTTTTGAAATACAAAAATTAGGCTATTTCCAGACTTTCGATTTTCAACTAGACAACTAATATTTAATAAATTTAAAGGAACTTTATATATATGCTTTTAGAGTTTTCAATAAAATAATGAATCTCCAAATCATAATTAATAATGTAGATAATACCGTACATTAAATCTTATTTAACTCTTATATTGGATAAAATCATTTTTAAATTTTGTGCATATAATTTTTTTTCAAAAATTAGAAATTAAAGTCAAATAAAGGTTTTTTAAAATATAAAAAATTAATAAACTAAAGTCAAATAAAAAAACTTTTAAAAAAATAAAAATTAAAAAAGAGCGCATAGAGAAGATGAAAGAGTGGAAGGAAAAAATCTAGCCATTTAGGAATTGAAAATAAGTGCTTAAATGTGAGGCGTTTTGCTCGAGCTTCGATCCTAGGTGCCATCTAAACAAGTTTTTTAAGAACATTGCTTGCTTGTAGAGAAGCTATGGATGCTTTTTTAAAGGCAACACAGTACAACTGCTTTTGAAGCTGCCTTTAAAAAAAAATAAAATAGAATTTCAGGAAAAGAACAAGTTAGCTGAAAGGCTCGAGTCGAGACCCTTTTTTCGGACGAGCTTTGGCTAGGGCCAAAAAGAGCTCGATTAGTTTTTATCCAAGTCGCGTGCTTCGGCTAGAGAGTGGGCTCAACTCGGCTCGTTTATATTTCTATGTCACAGTGTTGTTGAAGTAAACTAGAGGGTAAATTGGAAATATTATGATGTGTATCCAGTGATATGGTTAATTTTTGAATTTAGCAGCAAGTTTTGAAGTTAGAGAATGTATGTGCCCCATTTTATTGTAAGAATGTATTTTTGAAATAATAGATTGATGAAGAATGTATGATTAAGGAAAAATTTTGGGTTTGTGTATAATATTATTTTATCGAAAAATGTGTAATTGAAAATGAGAAAGAAAAATATATTTTGAAAATAATGAGATCAAACAAGGGCAAATTTTTTGAATCAAGGGTCAGTTTCATACTAATGAAGTGAAGTGCATTCATATTTGATGTATCTGCTAGTCCACCAAGACCCGGCGGGCAGCTTGACACGTGAAGGTACGTTGGGCGGGGGGTGAGGATCACATCCCACCTCAAAATCTGATTGCATTCTACTCACCTGTAAGTGCCTTAACTTGAAAAATTCCATCCCAAACCACATTAAGAGGAGGATAGTCTCTTCAGATCAACGTGCTTCTCTATCCATTTTATCGTCTTCTAATAAATTGTTATAGCTCGAAAATACTTCTTTCACTAGCTACTCAACGATTTAACATAGTTGGCTACATCAGTTAAGGATACCATACCATGTTTGACTTGTGTTCTCCCCAATCTCCAGAGAAGGGCAAGCTGGCTGCCCAGAAGCCTGCTTCACCGTTTGCCAAACTAGCGTGCATATAGACAGTGATCCAAGTATATTAAGGAATAAATATTTACTGAACATCTTTGCTGCAGGGATTGCAAGTAGACACTAGACACTTGGCTGCATGCATGTGGATTGTAATTGCACTTGGCTGCATGGTTTGCAAGTATAAACTAGAAACTTTGCTGCATGGATTGTAACACTTGGCTGCTTTAATTGCGATAAGACAAGGAAAGGCCATTAGCACGTGAGAAGCAATCTATGATCAGAGATATTTATCGAATCTCGATAAGAGACCAAATATGAGAGGGCTGTGTTGGATTTTGGAGTCCATCCGCGGTGTTTGTCATTAAGAGAGAGAGAGAGGAAGGGTCTTCTATTATAAAATATTGGAAGTCATATTTCAAAAATTAGCTATTAAATTTGGAGAGTCCAAATCTTTATACACTATATATTGAAAGTTCACCCATAATTTGTAATGGGAACCGTGATAAGCCATCATGCTCCGCGATCCCGTGCCCAAGTCGGACTTGTTTTCTGGACGAACACTGCTATACTGACATCACTATTCATACATCTCGATTGCAATAGGGAGATGTGGTACATACTCTGATATCATTGTTATAGATCGAGCTATAGCTTAAAGCTAACCGTTGAAGTTGGAGAGCCTAAATCCATATAAATCACACACCGAAAGCTCATAATTTCGATGTGAGATCCAAGTCCCATAAATCCATAACTTAAACCATGACATCTTCTTTATCAGTTTCTTCAAAGTTGGAAGTGCATTTTACATTTGTGATTAATTTGATAGGATAGTTGGAATAAATTAAATAAACATCTACTTTTCTCCTCTGTAAATTGAGCTTTATTTCATTGGTAACTTCGTCTTGAAGAAAGAGGCTACCACTGTCTTTCATCGAATGAAGATATTGTTTTATACGTGATTTTGATTTTATTATGAGAGTGTTTGGTAGAGATTAAAATCGGATTAAAATTGAAAAACTAGCCGTTATTGTTGACTTTTATTAGACGAGTGAGACCCAATAACGACTATATTTTCAATTTTAATTGGATTTTAATCACTCTCAAACAAGCTCATATCTATTTAATTTTGTTAGAAATTATTTACTCGTTTACTTAATTGTGAGAAAAACAAAAGCGTTACTATTTCTCAACAATCTTAAGACTTCAATCAATATTATTTCTCATTTTAATTTTATCAAATATTCAGTTAAATTATTGCCGGCTTTCTGCCTTTTGTTCGGTTCTCTTGGTAATCCTTCGGACAACTTTTGAGCTAGACTCCGTGCCATGCTGAGGCTTTTAACATGGCTTGACTCGTCCATCTTGTGAGTTAACTCGGCCTCTGAGATGTTATTTGATAGCAGTGTTCTAAAATGCGTAATGCGTTGCGATGCGTCGAGACCGATAATCAAGAATCACAAGTTTAGGCGTGTCAATGCGAAGAATAAGCGTCATAATGCGTTTCGTATTTTTAAGGCATTAAATATATTTTTATATAAAAAAAATAGATTTTTTAATATATCTGAAAAATCCAAAACTTGAACTTTATTAATCAATCAAAAATCCAAAACCAGTGTTCTAAAATGCGTAATGCGTTGCGAAGCGTCGAGGCCGAGAATCAAGAATCACAAGTTTAGGCGTGTCAATGCGAAGAATAAGTGCCATAATGCGTTTCGTATTTTTAAGGCATTAAATATATTTTTATATAAAAAAATAGATTTCTTACCAAAAAAAAAAAAAATAATTTTTTTTTGTTCTAAAATGCGCCGCCTAGGCGGGAGTTGGGCCAATCTTCCTATTTTAGTAAATCGTGCTATAGTTCTTATTCTAAAGATAGAACAATAACCCATTACCTCGATACCATTCTGGAGTATAGGGATGTTAGATTTTTTTTTTTTTTAAATAAAATCACGTTTAGTATTGATTGAAATTTAAATTTTAATCTAAATCAAAGTTAACAATTAATTTTAATAACATATTTCATGAAATCCATAACTATTTAATTTTTATCAAAATTTACTAAAAAATTTGATTTTAATCTCCACCNGTTTAGTATTGATTGAAATTTAAATTTTAATCTAAATCAAAGTTAACAATTAATTTTAATAACATATTTCATGAAATCCATAACTATTTAATTTTTATCAAAATTTACTAAAAAATTTGATTTTAATCTCCACCAAATAGGGGCAAAATCAAAATAAATTTGAATTTTGAAATATACTAATTTTAAAAATTCTCCGACGAGCGTACCCTAATCGAATCTACAAATTGCTTATATCATTTCGAAACTTATTTCGAGAACTACATTATGGACATATCGAATAGTTCAAACATATATCGAAAATAGTTAAAAATACGTTAAACGTGAGTCTTTAAAAAGACGTCTAATTTGCATTTTTTTTTTAAAAAAAATTCAATTATTTCATTAACATTTATTATTTTTGCGATACAAATTTCTCAATGTAAGTTTCATCATTTTATTAGAAAATTTTCAAAAAACTTCGAAATTTTACATCCAAAAAAGTCATATCCCATGTAAATTTTTCGATGTAAAATTACATGGGGTGTGATTTTTTTGGACGTAAATTTTCGATTGTAAAATTTCTCCCAATTTCTTTACAAGTTCGATTGTGCCCCCCAACGTCAAAGTTCTGCGTCCGCCCCTGTTTATAATTTAAAGTGGTTGTTTAATCTTTTAAGTCAAATAAAATTACAAAGCCAAACACATACTACATAAACTGCAAATATTAATTAGCACATTAAAAGAGTATCAGTCTGTCACTTTGTAAAGCCGACAACGCCACAAGATTAGAGGGTAGATTTTCTGTTTTTTATATATATACTAGTCTATGGCCCGTGCAATGCACGGGCAATGTGGTTACGAAAGTAATGTTAGCGTTGGAAAAAAATATATCTCTCTTTTTTTTTGGTAGTTTTTTCTTAACTATTGTATGCATAATAAAGCTTTTTTTTTTTTCATACTTAATAGTCAAGGATTTGGACAAGCTGTACTAAAATTATGCAATAAAAAAATAAGAGCTTAAGCTTCAAGTATATGTCATTTTAGAAATAAAATCACTTAATAAGAATGAAGGAAATATAATATTGAATCTCAGAATACAAAAGAAGAGCGAAATCCTAGCCAAAAATTTGTGTGTGATTTCACAAAAGATGTCTGGTGAGGAAGCTTGAATCTTGAAAGATCTGCAAGTTCGATAATGTTATAGTGCTATCACTATGAGAAGCTCTTTTCCATAAATAAGAAATAGAAATTAGACCTTGATCTAGATTAAGTAAAGAGAGCAATAGTAATACCTTTTGAAAACTGATAATCATGTGACGAGGTCTCTTGCTCCCATTGTTTCTAGACTTGAATCTGCAAAACATAGTTTTATCAAACAATGGGTTTCCACTCAAGCCTGGCTTTACCTATTTAATGTAGCCGGTTCGAATTCCAAAGGGTTCGAATGAAGAGAATTCAGGTAAAAATAAGCAAATTCCAAAATAAACATTACAAATTCTAAATTAATGCATTTTATGTTAAAACAGAAGCACTACAAATTGTATGTTAACACCGTTTGGAATTACCCAAGGACCTTCCAACAATTATAATAAACTATGCAACATGTGAGATATAAGGAATCCCAACTCATTGCTTTTGCTACTCCCTTACCTGTGGACACATTATCACAAGTGTAGTCTGAGCTTGTATTTGAATATAACCAGCCTACACCAGCAAGAGACTCAAGAAAAAGAAGATTTGATGCTACATAAATGAAGGGTGTAAATTAGTAAGCAGATAGCTATTAGTGATGAAAGGAACAGTAAGAAATTATCCCATAATATGATTTGACATATTGAGGCAAGGTGAAATTGTTGGATATGCACCTTTATTCCATGATTTAGAATTCCTTTGCAGGCCTTGACCATCGCCTCTAGGAAAGAAGGGACCCAACTCAGTGAAGGCACTTCTATCTATTGATGAGCAATTCGGGGCTGAATACATAAGATAAACAATAGATTTAGAAGGCAATTCTGTGATTTACCTTGAGGTTAGGAATAAAGTCTTCTATGATAAGTTTGAAATTGAAACGCTTACTAACGCTTTGGCATTCAAGTTTATGGTTTCTAAGCTAAAGCTATGGTCTTATGTAACCACAAAGGAAATAAAGAAAACATTTTTCAACTGGCTCCTTGTTGATCATTAGCTATTCAGATGTGTTCAATATTATGCAAATGATAGGATAAGAAGTGCATTCAATACAAATCACATCTTTTCCAAAGGGAATTCTAGCCTGATGTAGGAAACTTAATCGGAAGGCGTAAACGTGTACCACATTGCAATCATTTCAGTTGTAACATAACTACATTAGCAGTCTAAAAGCTAGATACACACAGAACCACATTACAATCATTTCAGCTGTAACATTACTACATTAGCAGATAGAGCAGACCGAACCATTCATCCATATCTATGGGGGAGTTTTTCAGCAGTCCATTTGAGTAAATAAATGCATAATTTAATTATAGATCATCAAACATGTCTTAACCTAAGCCAACCAAAATAGTAAACCTGGCTTTAGCTTGCAAACCAGTATATTAAGTTTGTGGTATGAAACGGGACCACAACCATCTACTCCTGAAAATTGACAGCATAAACTATGAAGTTGTATTTTAATTTTAAATAAATTAGAAGTGGAAGACATAAAGATAGCTATTGATGCGAACAGGGAACATGTTGTTGATCAAAGGCCATGGTGCACAGAAATGGACCGGTGATAAATATTTACCTCTCGGCTTTCTCAGAAGTAGCATATCGATCCAACCTACAAGCATCAACTTTTTTCAACAAGCTCGTCATAATGTCTTTGAAGCTCTGCTAAGGAGCCTAACTACAAAGTCATTATCAGCACATCCTCATCCATTTGCCTAATTGCAAGCAAGCATCGGATTGCAGAATATTCAAGGCGTCCAAATACCTCCCGGCTGCAGTATATCTGTCATGAATTTAAAATAGGAAAAAAGAATTACCAACAAAATGATAGAAACCAAAGCAAATTTGATCGAATTAACCATATACAAACTAAGAGTGATGATATTTATTGTATGTACCTAGCACTAAAAGATTTGTACATTTGTTGAGCCCCAAAGTAATTGCCTTCATCTACGGCTTTCTTAATCTTCTCAATGGTCTACAATTAATAATAGAAGGAATCCCAGAAAAAGAGGAATTCAATCTCACATTCCAAACAGATTAACAGAAACAGCAAGTCATATTGAATCAGGGAACTTGAAC
>CAIGRT010203239.1:0-10393 GCA_903798405.1 Fraxinus platypoda | reverse complement strand
CATGTAATTTCCTTTTCTTAGATTAACTTTAGATTAAATTCACTTCCTTGTACTCGTGTGCTTGCGCCCCTTGGAGGCATCTTGTTCGTATTCCAGCTTGTAATCTTCATATTCGATAAACACCCCTTTTTGGGACTTTATTCCAAGATGTTTGTTCCTTACACAATCGTCTGATCCCTTTTTAATTGTTAGCGACAAATCATGCGAAACAGTAGTGAAAGAAAGAAAAATACAAATCGAGTGCTGCTATAAAGAATCTTTAAGGAAAAAGTGTGTACACTCGGCGTTTTCCAATATGGATTGGTTCTGGGCTGGACTTTTTGCTGGCCATGTCCCCACGTCCAGCCCGTTCAGTAAGAAAGCAACTGGTTCCTAATCAACGTTTTTCTAGGTAACTCGCAATATAGATATTAAAGATCCAATAAAACATGTGTGGATGAGTAGGAGTTTATGGAAGACAGAAGGCCACATCATTATGGTATGTTTGTTTAATCGAAAGAAGGTTGAGAAGATTCTACATTTGACTAGTCTCTTAATTATGAGTTTAATTTGGGAACCCTAGGCATCTAGTAGGAGTACTTGTACTCCAATCACATACATGCCTTTCTTCTAACTTTTCTATTTCACTTTTCTAACTTTTCTATTTCACTTTGCTTATGTGTCTCGAGAAACTTGAAAGCAAGTCGGTGACGGATTGGATGACGTTATTTGAATTTGAGTTCAAGTATTATTTGCTTGTAAATGTACGTGTAATTTGAAATATATGAACAATACTCAACTTGAAATTAAAACAAATTTCTCTATATATTGCTATTGTTTTCTCCTGATATGTGATTAAACATATTTGGACTGCTAATGTTTACTTTCTGCACCCTCAATCTCAGATTCCCTTCACAAAAGGCAAATATTAGTTTAACATAGCCATTGACTTCGCGACAAATATATGATGGCTTGTTAAAGCATGATTTTTATACGACGACATTTTACTAAGAAGAAAACATTG
This sequence comes from Fraxinus platypoda, assembly GCA_903798405.1. Lineage (NCBI taxonomy): Eukaryota > Viridiplantae > Streptophyta > Magnoliopsida > Lamiales > Oleaceae > Fraxinus > Fraxinus platypoda. The sequence goes on along the minus strand of CAIGRT010203239.1, from coordinate 9,390 downwards.
TCAATAGTTAACAATACGAGAAATGGAACTAGTATATTAAGTAAGGTTTATATACGTCTTCAAATGTAACAGTGACTTATCTATTTCTCTCCTTGTCATTGATAAGATAAATAACCTATAATTCTTGATTTAGATTGAAACAAGAAGCATATGTGCTTATCAACCCCTTCACTAATTAAATTATTAGTTTCTTAATTCCACGAACCAAATATATTAGAGTTTTTCTACACGTACACGAGAGTTGACACTCCCGTGTACATGCCACCCTCACAAGAAAAGAGGGGGGGGGGGGGGGGCACAATTATTTTAATCACCGTGGGCCCCCCTCTTGTTAGGGGCGTGTACACGAGAGTGTCAAATCTCGTGTACATTTAGCATTTTTAAACATATTACTACGGAAATAACTGAATATATGCATTGATGTACCCGTTTAAGATGATAGAGTTTTTAATATGATATTTGTCATTTATATTTCTAATACCACGAATTAGATGTTAGCGAATTCTAAGGATAGAAAATTATTATACTATAATATCAATATAAATATTTGTAGGATTAGTGGTGATTAAAGGTTTTTAATTTTTTTAACAATCCTATCGCGCGTCACCTCAATCACCTGCTGGTGACAAAAGTTTTCGAGATTGACACTAAACTTACTTTAATCAAGATTAGGATTCTTAATTACATGGATTAAAGTAGTGCCACAAATGCTCTTTTATCATCTGTCACACAAATTTTGCCGCAAATCCCTCTCCTATGTCTGCAACTACACATATAAACTACATTCTAGTAACAGACGTTAATATAAAAGCCCATAATGCTTTATTCATTACAGAAGAGGATTGTGATTTGCCGAAGGCTGTGTTCGGGAACTTGAATCACTAGAAAAACTTGCTTAATTTTAATCTTTATTTATTGGTTCCAAATCTTAAATTTCATTGGCTTCTTGTCTTTGAAAATGAAGGTGAGAGGCAGTTATAAATGTGCTATGTTATATTTTAACAATGCATATGTGGTTATTTCTTACTAGTGTAGTTTAGTTTTGTTTGGCTGCAGTTCTTCAACTGGATGCAAATTAAGTTAAATGGGCGACAGTGCAATAGAAAGCTAAACACGCGTAAGTGTTCATCTTCTTCCCTTTCTATTTCATTGCTTTTGAATCACGTGAGTTGATTTGTTTATAATCAAGGCTCTGTTTGGTACACATTATTTTTTTCATTCCCACTCTTCTACTCATTTTCAACCACACATTCTTCAATAAAATAATATTTTTCATCACATCAATAACTTTTCCTTCTTTTTCACCCACATATTCTCCATCACATCAAAAACAAAAATGCATTCTNCAATAATACATTCTTTCAAAAGAATGTGTCCCAAACACACTCCAAATCGTGGAGTGAATAGTAAACAGTATTCAAGTGATATTGTACATGTTTTGTCTGTGGGAAGTTGGCAAATAGTAGGGGGGACCAGCTTATTTATAGTACAAAATAAGGACTGGTGCATTTTAAATTATACTTATTTTCTCATTCAAGTTTGTACAGACAAGCAAGATTCCAAGGAAGAATTTAGTGACTGGTCTCAAGGGCTACTGGCAATTGGAACTTTTGGCAATACACATCTTACAGAAAAACAAGAGACCCAAATTGTGCAAAATCCAGAGTTAAAAGAATTTACACCAGAAGAATTTGGAAAGCTACAGAATGAATTGACAGAGCTCTTGTCTAAAAAACAAGCTAAAGAACAAATTTCTGATCTACCATTGGATAGATTCCTGAACTGCCCTTCAAGTTTGGACGTGGATCGTACAATTTCTAACAGATATAGTACTAATTCAGATGATAAAGATGAAGAAATTGAAAGAACTATTAGAATAATCCTTGGAAGATGCAAAGATGTTTGTGAAAATAAGAAGAAGATAACGATTGGGAGAAAATCAGTTTCTTTCCTTCTCAAGAAAATGTTCGTCTGCACAGGTGGTTTGGTACCAAATCCCAGTCTACGAGATACATTTCATGAATCAAGAATGGAGAAGGTAATTACGCATTTTATGAATGTTTAGTTCCTATTTTGCACAATATAAAGTGCAGTTCTAAAGTAGTATATGAACTTTGTAGGTCCAACAGCTTTTGAGAACAATTCTCACCAACAAGATATATCCACAAAATTCTTCTCGAGCATCATCCATGAAGAAATATATAGACGACAGAAATTCATTGAATGCTGAAACTGAAGATGAAATGCGTAAGAAAGGTCGTGATGGACATAAATGGGTGAAGACAGATTCTGAATGTAAGTTCATAATGTGTTTCATTTCATAAATAGAACAAATTGCATGGAATTGACTAATCTAATGGTTGGTTTTTTTGCAGATATTGTTCTAGAGATTTAGATGAGCCTTCCTCGTGTTGGGATCAACACATATTTTGCAGTCTAAAAAAGTGCCCTTTTGGGTTGAAGGAAATAATGGAAGAGGTTTAAAACATAGTTGGAATCATGGCTAAAGACTCGAATACATCTTTCCTACTAGCTGCAACTTCTGATAGAGTTGGTTGCGTCACTCGAAATAGACTTTTTAGGGTAGGAAATTTTCCTTTTTTTTTTTTCATGAATGTATCCATTGTAGTAGATACAACACATGTTATATAATATTATCATTACTTAAGACAAGACATCTTATTATGTGATTGGTTTAAAAAATTCCTTGTGATAATCATTGGAAAGGTGATATACTTTCCCTTATTCTTGTCAATCTCAAAATTAATTAAAATAGTCTAACATAATACACTTACAATTGGCAAAGGAACTTCTTTGATATTCTAATACGTTCTGTTGACCCCAAAAAATGAACTCAACAGATACCGGACCCACTCTCGCCGCGTCAAGTACGGATCCAACACGTTTATACCGGAATAAGGATGGTAGCAATCTATTATGGACGTGGGAGGCACTTTCCGACAAGAGACAAAAGTGTTTGGACTCTGGCAATGAAATATGAAGGCAATCACGCTATCAATGATCGCCGGATTGAGTTATTCAGAAATAAATCTTTTCTTAATAACGGAATATGTGGAAGGATAGATATGATATAAGAATGTACGTTTTTGATAGTTTCAGTGCTTGCACGAATCTCCCTTTTTTTTCCGTGTCTCTTTCGTCCTCTCCTTTTTCTATTCATAAGGAGACTATTTATACAGTTCTGGCAGACGTGATGAACGTTGGATCAGATCCACGTGGAGGCTTAAGCCGAAGCTTCACATCACTGTCTAATCAATACATTTAATGTTTGACTAAATGTTAGTCGCTCTAGTGATAGGCTAACATTAATTAAAACTATAGATACTTTATTGTAAGCGTCACATCAATCAGTCAAAGAAAGATTTTCGAATCTATTGAGACAACGTCGAATTCACGACCTTCGGATGACCCTAGATTGGGTATTGCCTCATCTTTGAGGAAGTGCTTCAGGCCGAGGCTCATTAATGTGAAAGTACTTGTTACCGGGTTAAGGACCTCGACCCACTTCTCTTACTTGGACTTCTGACCCATTGGACCTCCTCTTGAATCCTTATTGACCATTCTGACACGTGGCCTGCCTTTTTAGACCTCGAAATCGGGGGATAACACGTTCTAAGATTTCTAAGATAGTTAAATAGATGGATCATATTCTAAATACCATTATCTTAACAATCCATCAAATAAATTTTAATTAAAATAAAACAAAATAGAGGGTACCGAATTGCAAAGGGCAAAAATTAATAACCACAATTACTCGAGTAAAAAATCATAAAAAACCGATCACATTATGGCCTTGGCAACCATTCTTTTAAAACTCTTTTTTCTCGTACTCATTTTCAACCCTAACATTCTCACAATAATATATTCTTTATGTAAACCCAAAATATTTTTCTACTTTTTATTCCTATACTCTTTAAACATTTACTATTCAAAAACTCGTTCTTCCCAAAAAATGGCTGTCAAACGGAGGCCTATATGCTCCACCCCAGATTTGGGGATAGGCGTCAAACAAATAACAAAACTTAGGGTTTTTCCAGATCTGAATTGGGTGCTTAAGGGGTAAGGGACAAGAATTAGGGAAATCTGAGCTGCCAATGCAATTCTTTTCATTTAAATTAGTGGATTTTTCATTTGGATTTTTGGGAATACCGAAAAGTTGAAGTCTTTTTGTGAGCTCTTCAATGTCTTGGGTAGGCCTAGAAGATATTTACCTCTCTACTTTCAGTGCCTCAATTTCTTCCGTAGAAGTGCTGTATACTAAGGTGTTACCTCATTCCGTGGTTACTCATTCTGGTTCTTGCGGCAAAGGGTAGTTGTCGACCAAGGGATGAGGTATGTGACGAGGTATGCATACCTTCGAATGAACCAAACAGTCTTAGTGAGGGTGACGTGGAGGCGTTTGAAGTTTCGGAGATTTTTACTAGTTTTACTGAGAGGGATTTGGATAAAATTCAGAGTCGATTTAATATCCCTGATGACATTGAGTTATAATGTCCTATGCAGTTCCAAGCCACGGAGCATCCTTACGATTGTATAGCCATTCATAAACACTCGATGGATATGAGACTTAAAGTTTCTTTCCATCGTTTCTTTCGTGAAACTCTTTTTTCGTTTAACATTGCTCTGATGGGTGGGCATATATGGTTGGGTCATTCATGTTGTGGAGCTCTACAAGTTTAGAGAGGGAATTTTTTCAGAGGTATTCCAATCTATTTATCATCATGTGAAAGCGGGGAATAAGGCCCCAAAAAGGATACTAATACCTTTATTCTCATTCTCCTAAATTGGTGTAGGAGCTCATCCCAACGCAAAGGGGAAAAATGTTCGATACTCATCTCATGCGAGCTGTTGCCTTACATCATGATCAGTAGGCGAAGTATGAAGTTTGTGATTTGCGAGCTGATAAATTGAACAAGAAAGTTCAAACCTCAGAGAAGAGATGTGCTACTCTTTAGAAGAAGTTGGAGGACACGAAGAAGAAAAAAGCTAAGTTAAAGGAACTTAGCAAAGGCACTGAAGTCTTTGCAGCTAGGGAGGCTACTATGTTAGCTGATGTTAAACGAGTCTCTAAGGACCTGGAGCAGGCTAAGCTGAACCATCAGGCCTATGCTCAGAGGGTTGACCGCGATGTTATAAGACTTGGGGAGGACAGTTGGTGAAAGCGGAGCATTATGTTACCACCAAGGATCTTGAAGATGAGAGGAATGAACTGGTTTTACTCGCAATCAACTAGAAAGTAGTGAGACAAAGCTGGCTATTGCAGAGTCTAGCCTTGTTGAAGTGCTCGTGTGACGAAACTTGTTGAGGAAGTCATGCAGGAAGGGGGTAACAAGATTCTTGATATTAATACAAGCTTTCATCCTGAATGGAATATGGACATTTTTCAGGCTCGCGAAGAAAATTTCGAGGCCACCTAATCTCTTGAGGTTCCTCCGTCGGCCTTTGAGGCTCTAGATACTCCGTTCATTCCTGTTGAACTTTCCCAACCTACGAATTCTCATGTTGTTCTTCCCAATAAGGTTGCTGCTACTGCTCAGTCAGTTGACGCTCTTACTCTCGCTCCTCCTCCCCCAAAGTGATTACACCATTCGAGGGTAATTTTCCAGTTAACCAAAAGGATCCAACTTCTGGAAATCTTCAGCCTCTGGTTAATTTGGAGAAATAATTTTCTTCTTCTTTCATTCTCTTGTTGTAATGATATTTTGCTAGTCTTTCAGATGGATTTATTAATCTGTCATTTTGTACTATTTTTTATTAAAGCTCGCATTTCAACTCGATTGTCATTTAATCATATGCTTCGTATTCGCGCACTCATTTTTGTATGTTAACAATGCAGCTTCCCAAAATTTGAAATTTTATTTAATATTCATTGCAACAGAAATGAACAAAAGATTACTATCATGAGTTATTGTCATGACTTTTCATTAAATAAATGTTTTGCGCGTAGTTAAGATGATTTTCTGTCATGACATCAAATTTCTTCGCGAGCGAACATAGATTCTCCCTTTATAGTTGACCTTTGCGGGGTGAAACTGAATCCTCACGTTTCTTTGACAGAATAAATCTCGCCTTTGGTTTTTGGTTAAGACTTCATTGCAAGTGGAAGGAGGTTCACCTTTTGTCAAAACTTTGCTATGGGTGGAAAGAGGCTCGCCTTTAATGCTTTCCTCGTGTTCACCACGAATCTTATCATTGCGACCTTGTTTCGGGTCTAGTTTTGGTTTCACCATTTCAACAATTATTCTTCCCCTAATACTTGTGAAGTCATCTTTATTGGCACGTGAGTTTTTCAACTTACCATACTTCGAATAATTGCTTTTCTAAGCAAGGCTTTTAAAGCATATCTTTCTTATTTTCTACCATCAGTATGATATTAATCATCGGAGCCCTTATGGCTACTTTTCTCAATGCATTGAGATAGCATTCTCGTGCAATTGCTTAGTTACTCTTGATGTTGGCTATTCCTTTTGGAGTTTCAAATTTCATGCACAGATAATGGATGAATATTATTGCTTTCAGCTGCTTCAGGGCGGATTTTCCTAGGATCCCATTATAAGCGTACCTGTTGTCCATGATCAGAAAGTCCATATATCCCAATATATATAGTTGGCTCTTCGCTCAACTCAATTTTCAAAGTAATATGTCCCCTTGGGACCAAACCATCGTCAGTGAAACCATACAAGCCTCTATTCATGTGATTATCTTGTCTATCTAAATTAGTTAAACTAATGATATATTTACTAATTAATTAATGTAATTATCTTCGTATGTGCTAATTATGTTGTAGTGGAATGCACCTTTAACGTCCATGGCAATTGACGTGCCTAATAATTCTAAATTTAACATGCATTTAATTCCATTAAATTTGAATTAAGTTATATGGTATTTTTATTATACTGTATGCTTACAGTTTTGATTAACAAACTTGACTTGTCCATTTAATCTTCATGTTAGGTAGATTTATTCTATGTTAATTTAATTGATACCAATTTTGGAGAAAGAATAGTAGAATGAGCCAAATCAAAAATTTCATTATTTATTTGGCAAGAATTAGGAAAAATTGGTTGAAACCTAACCTTACACGTTTTATAATAAGTGAAAGAATTTTTCCTTTATAAATAATTTTTTAATTAATATATTTTTATTTATAATTAGTTTTGGTGAGGATGATGGTTGAAAATAATTATTTTATAAATGATAAAATTAGAAGAGAGTAGGAGAAACAATCAAAACCCGTCGATTTAGTGGATTGAAAGAACCGATCAAAATTACACCACACCGATTTTGGGTGGTTTTTAAACTATCCAAAATCGGTGCCCCAAAAAACTATCATGAACCATTTTTTTCAACCTCATATAAACGGTGTCATCTAAAATCGAAAAAAAAGCTCCCAAGCAAGCCCTAAAGGTTTATATCATGTACTGAGATCTTGCTTTTTATTTACATGCACATGTTCTATCACATGTATGAGTTTGTTATCCTTAATTTCCTTTTTGGATATATCTCCTCATAGTTGGAAGAATAGTTAAACGGTTAGAAGTTTTATAGTTATTATTTTATTTCTTTTATGTCTAGTTGAAATATTATCAAAAGATTTATTATTTTAGGTGTTAATGATCATAACATTATGTGTGAATCTGACATTTTCATTTGTGGGCTAATTTTATTGTTTCCTACATCACCAACATTTTTATCTTAGCTTGTGATTTGTCATGGAAGTTAAGAATTCAGTTCCTTCTTTTAAGTTATAAGAAAAATCTAAAATGGTATTAAAATTGGGCTTATGCCATTAAATTGTCCATATTATTCACTTCATCTAAATTCTTGAATGATGCACTTTGTAAATGAAGTTGGTGTTCCGTGACATATTTAATTCAATGATTCATTTTGTAATTGATCAAGGTTTCCCTCAACATGTTCTTTTCTTTAATCACTTATTTTACCAATATATAATAAACTAAACAATACTTAGTGAGCCAAAAGTATTTTCTTTATTTGAACACCTCATTTTTATTATTGATAATTTTGACAGTTTTATTTACAATTTGCATTTTAATAATAAACTTATTTAATTTAGTAGAACAATGGTATAGACTGAATAAATGGTAATGAATTAGGAATTTTTGCATGTTGACTTCGTGGGTGATTAGAGATATCTCCATTTGTCATTCTTAAAGTAAATTGCTAAGGATTTCAAGTAAGTAAACCTCCCGTTGTCTTCATGCGTACATTCGTTATTAAATATATAAATATGTTACTTAAATTGATTATTACGTAAACATGATATTTGACTATTACGTTTTATAATATTAATTCTTCTCATGACATATTTGTGCATGCCAATGCATCTATATGCATACATGAAGTTTCAAGAAATAAAAATTTTACAAATGTCAATGAGTCAAGTAATATTTTAAAAATATATGTATACCAATTCTCGAATGTTTTTGTTACGAGGTGTATGTTTATGCCATGAAGGTGTGAGTGAGAAACGGGGTTGGGGGATTGGCGCATCCGACCAATATTCAATGATGAATGTTCAATGTTAACGCTAATGTTAACCGCTTTGTGGTACTACCAATAGATTTGATCGGGTTCCAAATAACATGGCCCACTGCATTCAATTGGCTAAGCGATACGCCAAGCGATCTCACAATGTTAATGTTAGGGGTTTATAAAGAAATGAATGAAAATGAGATACATATTGAGATGCTTTTATTTTAAAGCAATTCTTATGCATATCATAAGCATGTATCATATGCATGAAGTTTGCTTACTGAATATTTGCTCATTCCACGTTATCCTTTCCCATTTTCAGATAATAAATGCAAGATGATTCGGGATGATGACTCGTGGTGAGACAGACTCAATACTATCACATTTAAATATTGAAATTCATTGTGAAAATAAATTTAATATTTAATTTAATTTAATAATCTTAATTTTGTAATAATTACAAATTATTTTCATATATGAAGTCATTGATATTTATTATATCAAAGAAAATTTAATCATTTTTCGCATTTATGATTTTAAGAGAAAAATAAAATGAGTAGTATTTTCAAATCTCGGTATTTAGATTTGAGAGTGTTAAAATATAGTTAATGAATCACTATCATCAAATGATATTTGCCGTCATCGGGATGAGTGCTTGAAGGCTTTAATAAAAATAGTTTGCAGGAGTAAACGAACCTTAATTCAAGTTCAAATCAAGCAATATGAACTTAAAACAAGAACTTGAAGAACAATTTTAAAAATCTAAGTTTGATTTTGATTTGGATGTAGGTGTATAGATTTGATGTTAATGATATGTTTTTCAACATGAAAACAATCCATATATATAGAACATCAATCATCATGCACGAAAGG
>CAIGRT010203214.1:0-12190 GCA_903798405.1 Fraxinus platypoda | reverse complement strand
CAAAACCACAAACCACTCCCAAAACTGGTTGCTTTCTTGGCTTGCCCACTAAGGACAAAGGTAAGTAATATTGAAACACACAATAGCCACAAAGGCTAAGGGAAAAAAAAGAGACAATAACCATTCACTGTGCACAGCTAACAGGAAACGGGGGCAGCATATATAGCATTAGGTGGGCTTTAGGTCACAATAGTTAGGCTCAAGTAGTAATTGGTAATGGGTAAATGGGCTATCGACTTAAAAAGCCATCCAAGATTTATGGGTCGGGTCAGCACTAATTAAATTAGGCTACTTCAAATGACCCAAATAGGTTGTAGGATTGGTTTGAACAATTGTAGTGTCGATATTTAATTACTTCAGTCATCTGGTCGATACTGACTAAATAAACAATGACTTTACATCATCGTCCGGGAGGTCGTTTGACAACAATTTGCTTAACAGTGATAAAAACCCAGTTTTTATACTAACCTGCTTCAATGTTACATTTATGCAGATTAATGGATGCGTTGTAGGTGCTTGAAGAATTTGATATGTGGTGTTCCTATAATAAAAAATATGCAACTCACTTGAATGATCGGTATGTTCTTTAATCTTTTCACATACATGTGAATCTTATTGCCGGGGGGGGAGTACACTTGAGGCCATGGATATGTGAATCAAGAAGTAAAATAGATTTCTAAGGACTTTTTGCAATCATTTTAATTTACTTTTCTCTTAACACATTTAATAACTTCTCTCCTAATCAAAGCATTTGGTAAATATGAGTGATCAAATGAGAGTAAAACCAAGATGTCTGTTGTCCAGTAACAAAAGATGAACTTGGAGATTTAGAGTTTCTGCCTACGTTGGAGAACCAACAATCATGTATATGTAGTGCATTCAAAAGCTCCAGCAAGTTTATTCACCCGTTGACTTCAATTTCACTCAAACTTAAGATTATTAAGTGAAGGACAAAGCTAAAAGAGACATATTACACACTGCAGAAGAAGGCACCAAGCACACGCAGTAATATTGCTCAAAGGAAGAAGACAACAACCATTCACTCACACGCACAGCCAACAGGAAACGAGGGCAGCATATCATTAGGTGGGCTAAAGGTCAAGCAATAGTTAGGCCCAAGTGGTAATTAGTAATGGGTAAATGGGCTATGTTAAAAGTCATCCAAGATTTATGGGTGGGCCATGAGTAGCACTAATTAAATTAGGCTACTTCAAATGACCCAAATAGGTTGTAGGATTTGTTTGAACAATTGTGATGTCCATATTTCACTTCAGCCATCTGGTCGATGCCGACTGAATAAACAATGACTTTACATCATCGCTCGACAGGTCATTTGATAATGATTTGCCTAACAGTGATAAAAACCCAGTTATTATGCTAACATGCTTCAATGTTACATTTATGCAGATTAATGGATGCGTTGTAGCACGTGGTGCTTGAAGAATTTGATATGTGGTGTTCCTATAATAAAAAATATGCAACTCACTCGAATGATCAGGTATGTTCTTTAATATTTTCACATACATGTGAATCTTATTGCCGAGGGGGGGTAGTACACTTGAGGCCATGGATATGTGAATCAAGAAGTAAAATAGATTTCTAAGGAAAATGACAATTGCTAACAACTTTGTCGAACTTGAAGCGACTTTTTCAAATCATTTTAATTTATTTTTCTCTGAACACATTTAATAACTTCTCTCCTAATTAAAGCATTTGGTAAATATGAGTGATCAAATGAGAGTAAAACCAAGACGTCTGTTGTCCAGTAACAAAAGATGAACTTGGAGATTTAGAGTTTCTGCCTACGCTGGAGAACCAACAATCCTGTATCTGTAGTGCATTCAAAAGCTCCAGCAAGTTTATTCATCTGTTGACTTCAATTTCACTCAAACTTAAGCGAAGGTAAATAAATCTCCAAAATAAAGCTTACTTTGGTTATTCATTAAAAAACTTAGACGCTGAAGCATCTTGAAGTATTAAAGATTAGAAGCTCCCTTCTAATTTCATCAGGTAAAGTGTAAGTTTTGAAACCAATCCAACCCGAACCGCACGGGTCGGGTCACGTGGTTTTCCTATGGTTTTTTTTTCTCCAGATTTCAATACTTCCAAATCAACCCTTAATTTCTTAAAATAAAATTAGAAAAAGCTTAATTAATTGGGTCCGCAGTCTCTTATTTTTTTTATTTTTTATTTTTAGCTGATTTCAATAATTTTAAAAATATCAGATTTCCAAAATTTAGTTTCTTAAAATAAAATCAGAAATAGCTAATAATTGTTGTAAGATGTCTTCTCCTGTTTGTAATATTCTGTCATTTTCATAATCCACTAAACAATTTAATCGAAATTAGGTAATTTTAAAAAAAATATATAGTCATCCAAATCCAAACTAGGGAATTTTCATTTGGCCAAAGTCCTCACTAGCTCTCTAAGGATCTGCAGACAATTTTTAGGACTGATTGATGTAACGTTTGTAATAATGAATGTCAGGATTGTCAGTGTATTAAATGCGTAGCAGGCTAAGTGATGTGAGGCTTCGACCTAGGAGATGAGACCATATGGTTCTTATCCAACGGCTACCATTTTAGCTAGAATTTTATGAATAACAACTCTTGTAACATTTGAATCTAACACAGTTAACTATTTACACTTGAAAAACACACTTGTTTTTAATTAATATTCTAACGTTTGTTTTTATTTTGGTGGAGTTGTTTATGATTGTTTGTTTGTTTGCTATCTTTGATTATGTTTTCGGCACTTGAACATTTTTGCCTGGCGTCGTAAAGTATTTTCCACGTCCATAAACGTGACCTATTCTTCGTCGGATCTCCGATCAAAACGTGTTGGAATTTGCTTGTGTGGACGCGAGTGTGGGTCATCTATTGTCCACGTAACCATTATGGAAAACGGGGTTAACAGACATGTTGTAAAGCATCTCCCATGTTCATAAACTCCACCCTTCATCACTTGACTATTAGGATGAATGAAACTCAAGTTGGTTGAGAATAAGACTCATTTTCGCCCATTTGTTTCTTAGTGATTAACTCAGTTGCCCATTTAATTATTATCATACAAGGTTGATAAGGATGAAATGTTCTTGTACGAGGTTGAGATAAGGGCTTCGACATTAAGATATAAAATATTTATGCGTAAACTGTAAGTGTTATGCCCTAGGGTAAACTGTAAGTGTTATGCCCTAAATTCAACTTTGGACATAAACACTTTTAATATATAATTGATGCATTTCATTTATGGAAGAACTATTATTTATGTTAATTAATATTCTAATAAATTAAACAATAGAATTCGTATATTCAAGTTTTGGTAATTTGTTAATCACAAGGTGGTTGTGATTAAGAGATACAAATTACATATGACTGAAATCATCCGTAGTCATAAGTTATTACGAGATACGGATATCGTTATTACGAATAGATGATCACATGTGGCATTTCTTACTTGTAAAGTAAGTAGTTGATCTCACAAGCTAAATTGTAGTAGTGTTAAATGAACACGTGGATATTTTGTCATTGGAAACCCGCTTTAGAGAGATTCCACATGGATAATTATTTGAGTGTCAGTGGTTAATCTCTAACGTTCGGTAGTGGAATTGGTGTGATGACAGTCATACTATGGTGGTGTTGGATGTTGCTCAGTCAAGGGTCGTTAATACCTCATCGTTCGGGTATGTCAAGAATCATATTAAGGTTGTAAATGATCAATAATAAAGGATTTGTCACTCTTAGATAGTAAGAGATTATGATCTACATTTCATTCAGTTAAATTGATAACGAAATCATTGGCCAAGGTGTACCCATAAGTCGAAAACTCTTTTCGACTTACATTGAATAGTGGGATGAAACATATGATCGATAATTGAAATTGACATACATATCTCGTAATTGATAGAATCATATTGACGAAATTAGTTTCACAGTAAATGAACAATTTTGTACCACGTGACATTTTTTGTCGATGTTCCAGATACATTGTTAGATGTCAATTTGGGACAATGGGTGTGAATTTATGATAAATTAAAAGAGGGTATTTTAATTTATCTATTTTCTATTAGATCAAAATATAAATCAAATTATTAAGCATCATGATCGGGGGAACCTTAGACACAAATGGAGAACATGAAGAATGAGATTCACCAATTAATTAATTAACAAGTGTTGAATAATTAATAATTGGGTTGCTTGTTAATAGCCCGAATTAATTAATTGAATTAATTAATTTTAATTCATGGATAAAATTTAATTAATTGGATAATTAAATATTGAACCGGGTTAAATTTAAGAAACGTGCTAATCCCACTTGAACTTTTATTAATAGGCTGCTAGGGTTTGTAAAATCACAACACAACACAACACAATTGTTTCTTACTAGCACAAGAAAAAAAAGATTCTAATTTTCTCATTCTTGTTTCCTACATTTTCATTGAAATCTGGACAATTAGACAGATGTGGATTGTAGATCGTGGTTGTGGATTGTAGATCGTGGTCTAATATTAGCAAAGGAGATTACACAATCTACCAAAGGTATAATTCCTATCACAGTTTCTATCTAAACAAAAAACAGATTCGTGGTGGGAATTGAAATTATTTTTACTTTCCGTTGCGCATGATTAAGTAAATTCCCAACATAAATAAGGTTGACACTCGCTTAAGCTGAGAACAGGTAAACAATATATTGTCTAACGAGGTAAAAATTCACTATGATTCATCTCGATCCTTAAAGAATATTAATGTTCAATAAATCAAAACTCACTTGGACTCGACTAGTCCCTTTCTTTATAACTATGTTTAACGTGGTTGAGTGCTAAAGCTCAACTCATCCCTTAGGATAAATTATATTTCTTTGGAATATTCATTGGAATCAATTCAATCATCACATTAAATTATAATAACATTCGATCGACCAGTCCTTGATAGGGGACCTGTTGCTCCTAAAAGGCATATTACCTTGTAGCAGTATAGACCTTGATCTTTGATGAAATAAGTATTTTCATCTGTCTTGTATTATTATAGCCCAAGCAAACATCCATGAAGCTCGTATTATTGTAGCACATCCCAGCGTTATATCAACCCAATGTCAATGTGAGGTAGGGATGAGATTCATTTAAGTAAACTTTGTTTAGATCCGACAAGTCTATGCATGTTTGCCGCTTGTTCTGGGGTTTCAGGATGGAGATTAGGTATGTTACCCAACTCGGATAGTGGGCATCACGAATAAAGTCATTAGCTATTTGGGTTGAGGGGTCTTCTTATTTTCTACTTGTGGAGATGGATTTAGGTTGATCTTCAAAGTGTGGTACGATATTTTGGGATAAATTTCCATCATATATATCTCTGTGCCTCCATGCAAATACATCCAAGTTTCTCTTCAGAAAACTTTATATTTTCTAGAGCCCATCATTTCTGACTCGAAGAACTTTGGTGCCATCGAGGATTTATAGGTATGCTCTTCTGCATCGACCATCTGATGTAGTTTGTCTCGGACTGAGGAGTAGCTTTGTGGATTGAGTTAATCGTGGGACCCCTTTAATGGTTGTCGCCACCTTAGCCTCAGTAAGGACTTTTGTGTTATTTTGGCCTAAATGAAGGCATTACGATAGGGGTAGAACATATACACCCATCTTCGAGTCTTCTATATGATGGTACCTACAGTACTTAGTTGAAAACGAATATTATCTCACCAAGATATTGATTAAAGTCTCCTTCGTACGATATTTTGGGGCTTACAACATGCACCTCAATTGAATGGTGTTGTACTACAGACGAGGCCTCAAAGTTTGTCGACATTGAAGCCTTTTTTCCTTGTAGGGTATCTTTCGACCTCTACATTTCTTGATCATGAGGATCTTCCTTAATTAGATCCACCAACTCTTCATATGTAAATTTTGGGGCTTATAGCATGCTCATCGATAGCCGTGCTATAGCCCAACATTGGTTGTACTATAGCCCGACATTGGAGCCTTCCTTCTATCTGGATTTTGGTCATATCTATGTGGGTATCTTTCAGCCTCTACATTTCTTGATCACGGATTTCCTCCTGATTAATCCATCAACTCATCATATGTTTTGGGCAATCGATTCCTTAAAAAATGTTATCATGTTGGCTCTCCATATTAACCATTACTTGGTGTTACGTAGTGAGAATGCTTATCTCCCCATTTGGCACGGCAAGGACGCTAACAGCTAGGCGTGAGGCCTATTTTACCAAATACTGCACTAATGATATGATCATATGCAGGTATTCTCCCTAACATCCTACTCATAGTGTGCGTGTATACCAGTTGTATGGGCTTGTCGGCCTAAGAATGAGGGAAAGGCGGCGTTGAGGCGTTGTACCTCGGGAGCCAAACCTGCGGTTCGTGAAACACTGGCTAGATTGACATGTTTTGTTGCCGCCTATTGAACACGCTTTAGTGAACATCTAGATGTGTACACTTGCGGCTTGCCATTGACAGGGGCAATTTAAAATCAAACAATAACCTAAAATAATATGAACTCAATAAAAAACACGAAATAATTTTGATCAAAGTAATCTTAAATTAGTTGAGAAATAGTAACATTCGTGTTTATTCACAAGCAAGCAAACAAAATAAATAATCAATTCAAACACATCTAAATAGACATTATAAAATCAAACTCACGTATAATACAATTTTTTTATTCAATGAAAGAAAGTGGTGGACTCCAAAATCCAACATAGTCCTTTACCATATTTGGTCTCTACTCAACAACAAATATATCTGTGACGCCGGATGCTATGGAAGAATTATAGGAGAAAGGGAAAGAGAAGAGAAGAAGATGGGGAAAAGAGAGAAGAAGAGGGAGAGAAGGGAGAAAATAACAATTATTCATTATCAAAGCTTCCCCTTATTACAACGCAAAAGATCCTTTTTCAAAGATCTTATTCTAAGTAGCAAATATCTAATAAAAGCTATTAAATCAAACACGATTAAGTTTCCCAACATATGCCTTAAAATTGGAAACTATATTAATATTGCATCAATCTGATCATGTGGACTGCTTTTCACAGGCACGCTAATGCCCTTTCCTTGTTTACATGCAATCCGTGCAGCCAAGATATGTGATAAATATTTCTGAACTGAATATACATGGGTCGCTTCATCTATATACTTTAGTTTGACAAACAAACAAATTGAAGGGATAATCTAGTAGATGAAAATACTGCTTATACAGACGCTGCACTAGACATGTGACAAATTAATTCAATACCTGGGATGATGAAGCAGGCTGCTGGGCAGCAACAAGAAGCGGCTGATAGATGTGGTGCAATTGGGGAATGCTATAGATGCCCAGGTCGAGGAGTTGCAGCAGCTAGAGCAGGTTGTTGGCCAGAATTTGATGGGCATTGTCATGAAAGTGGGTCAAAAGTGAGTTGAGGTAGCAAAGATCTACCACAATACATATTTGGGCAGGGAGAAATTGCTAAAGGTTGTGACCTAATGTTAAAATTTAAAACACAAGCTTGCCATTCTTTTGCAAATGGGGAAATTCTCAAGTTAAAGGAGTGCTTTCTAGCTATTGGAAATGATGGAAATATAATTAATCAAGATGCCTCTACTTCGGTGACCCAACCTCATGAGGAGCAGGGTAAGACTAGACATGCCAATATAGCTTGTAGCATATTAAAAGGTACGAAGACGAAGATATTTCAAATCAAATCAGCAAAGGCCTTACTATTGAGCTTGAAAATTGCACATTGATCTGAAAAGACTACCCTCCAAATATGGCTTGGGAAGGATTTTTTCAAGTAAGGCAGTTACAGGTGAGTAGTAGTAGTAGTAGTAGTGAAACGTGAGTACATTCCTACTCCAAGAGACTTAACATGTGAGGGACATAATAGCTATATACAACTGAAGGCACACAACCTTTGCAGAACTATAGTTTGGAATTGTTGATTGGAAACTGCAACAACCCAGAAATGACCAAGTCAGAGTCATTCGTTGCAGCTGCCATAATGCTGGAAGGAAAAGGACAAGCAAAACAACTAACAAAACAATCCTAACTAGTATCGACCATTTCAATTAATCAATATAGTAACAAAGCATAAAAATTACCAGTTCAGTTCACCAATCTCCAAGAAACCCCAGCACTCCCAAGACCACAACTATCAAGCTATAAAAATGACATCCTGTTCTGGTACAAATATCAAATAATTGTCAGCATGAATAAGTAGCTCAATCCAACAGCACACTAACTCTAAAGCACGATTTCCTTTTCGCAAATAAAGGTTAGTTTGGATATTTACTCTGAACCTTCCCATAGCGCATCCCACAAAACTAAGAAACAACTCATGAGGTATCATCTACAATCATCCAGACTTACACAATGTAACAAAAAAACGTTTGCAATTGCTTCAAAAAGTACCATCCACTATCCAACTAAATTTACCACGGAACTGAAAAATAAAGTTCATTCCAGTAGACCAATATACGTTAAATAGAACTGCATTGTAAATTATGAACCCGCCCAAGAACTACAAGAATTCAAACAGTTGAACTCAGTCAAAGCATTAAGCTTGAGTTCCAAAATTTGTCCAGGTAAAAATTATGAGATAAAAAACATCTTAGTTATCAACAACAGTACTGCCAAACCGAAAGCCAAGTTAGAAATCAACTCCAATGAATCCAATTTTTATCCCAACGAAATATCAATAATAGGTAGAGAAAATAAGAACACTACAGAATAATGAAGCTCATACAAAATAACGGAAACAGAATTTCATTAACTGAAGAAACAGATAAAGGATCTAAGAAAGATCAAAGTACAATCATTTAAAACCTAACACAGAACCCATCCCCTAACAAAATCCCACATTTATACAAAACTTCACCACCACCCAAACCCAAGTTCTCCAACCCTACCTAGCTATTTAACCACCAAAGCCATATAAGGTCCTCCCCTGCCTCTTGAGGGCGTACACAACGTCCATGGCCGTCACAGTTTTACGGCGAGCATGCTCGGTGTAGGTTACAGCATCACGGATAACATTCTCAAGGAAGATCTTGAGGACGCCACGTGTCTCCTCGTAAATAAGACCACTGATACGTTTTACTCCTCCACGACGAGCCAAACGACGAATCGCCGGCTTCGTGATGCCCTGAATGTTATCCCTCAGCACTTTACGGTGGCGCTTGGCACCGCCCTTTCCCAAACCCTTGCCGCCTTTTCCCCTTCCTGACATTTTTTCAGTGAAATCTGAAATTTCAACGGATTTGATTTGTGATGTGTGAGATGTAATGGTGTGATTTGGTGGGCTATATATCTGGAGAGACAGAGGAAAAGAATACTTGACAACCGTTAGATTTTGGGTGCATATCAACGGTGCAGGATGGTGATCCGCGTCTAATGTCGTTAGTTGTTATCAGCCATTGTAAAGAATTGAATCGACGGTACAAACTATGCTGCTTGCAGGATGACGCGGCTCGTGGCTAAAGGTTCTTTTGAACGTTCATCCTATAAAATAGAGTACAAGCTTGATTTGTCCACGTTGGTCATTATTTTGTAAAAATAATATTTTAAATAGTGATTTTTAAAAAAATACAGGTCGTTCTCTTCGTGTTTCAATTTTGTGTTTTGAGTTTTGAATTCGTTTTGTGTTTTGCGTGTCTGTTTTGAGATTTCTGAAAATGCGTTCTTTTTGTCATTCTGAAAAACTGTTTCTGAAAACAGAAAACGTGAAAACGCGTTTACTTTGAAATTTTGAAATTTTTTTTAATAATAATTTTTTTTCTTTTCTTCTTTCTCAACTCCGCAGTCTCGATTTTAAAGTCAATATTTTCATGCAAAAAAAAATGTATCGAAGGTTGAACATTAGTGTCCCACTGAATTGGAGATTGGAAAGGCGTAAACTATATTTTCAATTGATTCATTTGGTTTAACGGCAACATTGTCTTTTTGCAGGGCTAATTGAAATTTTCGATTACGGACAAATTGCACCTATTGATGAAAGTTTCTGTTTGAGGGTAAAAACGCGAAGAAAAAATGGTTGGGGAAAAAGATGCAACTAAGGTCAAACATTGAGGACAAAATGTGTAACTCGCCCAAGAAAATAAGTTAACCTTCGACTAAAATGTCGAGTTCGAAAAAAAATGCAATCAGGTTAAACTTCTGCAACTGCATTATTCAGGTGTTCATAGAGTTCTTTGCATTAGGTTCATCATGAGAACTCAAATGCTAATGTAAATCCTCAGCAAGAATTTAATCCAATAATTGTTTCAAATACACATTTCAATTATAAGAACTCCTTTATATACATGTAGTCTGAAAGATGCAAACTTTCTGTGCGAAAAATAGAGGTGTCAATCTCAACTTTACATGTGCTTACAACTGCTGTGGGTTTTCATTTTTTTTAAGCCACATAATACCAAAATGGAACCAACAGAATCACAAAAGATCTCAAAGATTACTGCAGAGAATCAGAATGCCACTTGTCTGAAACGCCACCACCCCCAGTGAGTGAGGAAGAGAAGTTGAGGCAATGAAGTTACAGTACAATAGCTGCATTAAGAGGCAGAGTCTTAATTAATACATCAATGTGCACTATTCTCTTTTGAGAAGTTACCATAAATTCATTTGCTCATTTCTCAAGTACAAAACCAATTAAAGCTCCAAAATACTGCTAAATTAAGCAAATCTATAGGATAATATGAATGACAAAGTGTTAAGCATAACATTCACGCACATGTGAAGGGAATGTAACCATGCAGCAGATTGGTTTGCCAACAAAGGTCTCCAAGATAGAATCAAAAAATAGTAGTTCGTTCCCCTTAATTGACCCCTATTAGGAATGGAGGACTGTAAACAACTCTCATATTGGGTCAATGAATCATCACTGGGGAGAAAATAATGTAGTGCGTCATATTGGCTATTAAAATCAAACAGTCTCTTCTAGAAGAATAGCATATGTTAATGAATTACTTTCTTGAAACTGCTAACTTCCAAATATTAGCACTTTTTATGCCATCTATTGCTTTTTTAGTGGAATTTCCAGAATTATGAATGTTACACAATATAACACTAAATACCAACTTGCCTTACACGAGCGAAAAACTGAAAGTAGCACTCAATTTGAAACGCAGGTAATGTATATGCAATCTGGAGGCAACGAGATGATAAAAGAAGTGTAGTAAGCCTCTAATGGAAATGAAATCTCGTATAAGTAATTATTGTGCACTTAATTTGAAATCAAGTTCATAAGCAACTAGATTTCATCATTCCGTGCCTCAATATAGCTGACACATCTTTCATTCAATTCAGAATAAATCCCAAATTGTCTTTTGTCCATTCCCCTTTTAGCACGATTCATGGAAGCAAACCTTTCTTTACATTATCATTTAGCAAACAGGCCAAGAAAGTAACACAAACTTGAATTCCTAACGCAAGAAATTATAAACTAAAGATGAACTAAACAAAAAACAATGAAAACAATAAGAGAATTTGTAGGTCTTTCCTATCTACGAATTAAGAGAATGATCCTGTTTACAAGACCATAAATTAACAATTCTATAATGACACGATATCGCCGGGAATCTCCTATATAGAGAGTCAGAGACAAACTGGGGCATTGTGATAGCCTAAAAGACATTTNTCTTTCCTGTCTACGAATTAAGAGAATGATCCTATTTACAAGACCATAAATTAACAATTCTATAATGACACGATATCGCTGGGAATCTCCTATAGAGAGAGTCAGAGACAAACTGGGACATTGTGATAGCCTAAAAGACATTTAAAGAAATTCTAACGGACACTGTTAACATCACCTCAACTCAAGCTCCAAAATACTGCTAAAGTAAGCAGTGCCATTTCATAGTTGTAGTTTGAAATGACAATTAACTTGAAACTACATTGTGGAAGCTAGTCTTTGATGCAGAGAAAAACTACATACATATCTGCCTCAACATAATACCTTACCAGATTCCCTGCATCATGCCAGCTGGCAATAGAGAAGTTGCCCATATCATTATTGTCACAAAATGTGTTGTAATAGGCAGCTGTTTGAGGGATGACTGTGATGGTCCATAAAACAAAATTTGGCTTGACGAGTTTCACAAAGCCGCTCACACAGGATAGAAACCACGAGTTCAACTCAAAGTCGAATGGAACTTGTTTTAACACAGCTATAATCTAAAAATGAAAGAGGCAGAAACAATGAA
>CAIGRT010203162.1:0-10785 GCA_903798405.1 Fraxinus platypoda | reverse complement strand
TTTCAAATTTTTTTTTTCACGGGCCAGGGGGTTAATCGCGGTCCGTGAAAGTGCAACCCGTGAAGCCCGCGGATCACACCTTCTTGACTCGTGAACCGCCCGCTCGGGTCACGGTCGGCCCGCGGTCCCGGGTTGATCCGGGCTAGTTTTCACGGGTCTGGTCGGTCCGTCCGTCCGTCTTGACACCTCTAGATGTTTGATATGAACGTTTATATGTTTGTTTTGTTGGATAAATTAGTGCATGAATTATATTCCGTTTATAAAAAATAAGTTCATGCAAATACTATAGTAACGATTTACCGAATCACATTACATGCATAATAATGAGCAAATCAATACTTACTCAAACGTACAAAATACATAAATCAAAGGAAATAAAATGAAGCAAGGTATGCGAATGCAAATCTCCTTAGGACGGTCCATCTCCCAAGATATAACGTTTCTTTCAAAATTAATATAGCATACTATTAATTTTGTCGGGTGAATCAACGCTTAACTATACTCTTCTAGAATGAAAGATATCGAATAGTAAATATCGAATACGAAACTCAAAATAATATGGAAATTATTTTGACAGAATTTAGAGAAAGAGAGAATTATAAATCAATTATTAGGAAATGATAAATGATTTGGATGAGGAAAAAATGGAACTAAGCCCCCGTTTGATCTACATTATTATTTCATTAAAATAAAAAATATGACCCTTATCCATCACATCAACATTTAAATTCAAACTTTCTATTTCTTGTCTGGGCCCCAATAACGGTTATATTTTTCAGTCTCATTCTACAATAATTTGGCTCAAATAGGGCCTAAAAGTCTCTATTTATAAATTTTCAAGTGACTTTTTGAATGGTTGCATCTTTTAACATAGACCACCTTTTCATATAAAATGGTGTTGTATACACCCTATCAAATGGTCACGCCTTTTCATCGTACACTTTTTAAATAGTCACACCCATTCTAAGTAACATGACTCTTTGTATGTATCATTTGCATTGAAGAGTTGTACCTATTGGAGATTTATTCCAATTCACTACAAAAAATAGCAATTATTCAAACATGTTTTATGTATGATAAAATGTGCACATTCTCTCATAACTATGGTAATCTCCTTCCATCCTCTGTAAACTAGTTTTGGAGCTGTTGTCTTATAGACATGTTATGGTCATCCTATCAGGAGTGAAATTTGCATATTTTGTGTACCACCTAACTCATGCAGTGCTTTTAATGGATAGATATATACGATTCCATTGGATACTGCCAAGGTTAGGCTTCAGTTGCAGAAGAAAGCTGTTGCAGGGGATGGGGTAGCTTTGCCAAAATATAGGGGATTGTCGGGTACAGTTGGCACCATTGCGAGGGAAGAAGGTTTATCTGCATTATGGAAGGGCATCGTGCCAGGATTACATCGTCAATGCCTGTTTGGAGGTTTACGGATTGGATTATATGAACCCGTAGGTTTTACATGAAATGGTGTGAGCCAATACATACTTGTTCTTTTTGCTTCATTGGGTTTAATAAAGTGACTTTTTACTTTGTTGGCAGGTTAAAACCTTCTATGTGGGCAAAGATCACGTTGGGGATGTGCCGTTATCAAAGAAAGTACTTGCTGCACTCACAACTGGTTAGACCATCTTGTGATATGCTTTAATTTTTTATTATGTCCAAGCTCAAAAGTTTAGGAGACTTGTGTAGGATCTTAAACATTTTAGAGACACATGGTGTTAATCTTCTTTTAACTTTATACTGCCGCAATAGTAACTGGCCACTTCTATATGACACAGGTGCTGTGGCTATTATGGTTGCCAATCCTACTGATCTTGTGAAAGTGCGACTTCAAGCTGAAGGTAAACTGCCACCTGGTGTGCCAAAGCGGTATTCTGGAGCAGTAAATGCATATTCTACTATCGTGAGACAGGTAGCATCGCTTAAAATTTTCTTGCCTCTTCCTCCTCCCTCTTGGGAAAATGAGCATTCAAGGATTAACTTCTTTCCCTCACTTTGTGTTACTATTTGGAACTTTAGGAAGGAGTTACAGCTTTGTGGACTGGACTTGGCCCCAACATTGCACGTAATGCTATCATAAATGCTGCTGAATTAGCTAGTTATGATCAAGTGAAGCAGGTGCGATCACTGTAAAGTGCATCATCGCATTCCCACATTCTTATCTTTTTAATTTATTATTTTCTATTTTCATCTTAACTTATCACGCTTCCATAACTGTGACGCAGACAATTCTGAAAATCCCTTGCTTCAGCGACAGTGTTTTCACCCATCTCTTAGCTGGTTTAGGAGCCGGTTTTTTTGCTGTCTGCATAGGATCTCCAGTTGACGTGGTATCCTATTTGTACACAGCTTTTTTTCATTTTTAGATTTTATTTTGTTGGAGGATTCTTTTTCTTGTGTCTTCGAATAAAAAGTAAGAGATGGTAGATGAAGATTTAGTAGCTAGGCTGCTAAATTTCTTGCATGACTCAGTGAAGATATATAATTCTTGAAATGGAACTTGGTGGCCTCACATGTAGTCAATCTAACTCAAATTATTCTCTCGCACAGGTCAAGTCGAGGATGATGGGAGATTCCACATACAAAAGTACACTTGACTGTTTCGTCAAGACTCTAAAGAATGATGTAAGTTTATTTTCTTAATCCCAGCTTTATTATTTTCATCCATGATTCAGGTTGTCATTTTTGTTTTGAAGGATGATGTAACCTAAGTTTGTCATCAGCTGTGTGTGTATGGGCGTGGGTGCCAGATCAAGAGTAACAGGGAGAGGGTTCCTGAAACTTTTGGGATACTCACTAGAACTTTTGAATATAATGAAGTGGAGATTTTGTACAAAATTTCATGAATAAAATGTGACGATTAACCAACCAATGATATAGAGGGCAGAACTAAGACAAATACAGATCAAGTTGGAAGGATTTTTTTTGTTTGCCTGGAATTGGTAGAAATTTCACCCTTAATGTTCTGGTGACCATAAATATCTCGAAGTGCCGTGGAAGAATTACATCTAAACATTTCCTTTCAATGTTCCCTATGTACAAGATTTTGAATGAATTTCTGTATTGTACAAAATGTATCCAAAAAATCCCTTTTAAGGTGGACGAACCTCAAGTCTTCCTCAGAACATTTCCTCCTGATATCATTCAGAGATCAATTAGAGAAAAGTAGACACATCAACTTGTCATCTAGTTTGCTCTTCATAGCCAGCCTAAAAAAGCCGCTGTGCAGGTGACTGCATCCCTAAATTCTATCTCGGGTTCCTTTCACTGCTTCTCAATACTGACCTGCTTACACTGCACTCTTTCTTCCAACAAACACTGGAAGTGTGGTCACCCTATTTGGTCAAGCCAAGCAAGTGCTTGTTTTTGGAATCTGGAAAGATATGNTGCACTCTTTCTTCCAACAAACACTGGAAGTGTGGTCACCCTATTTGGTCAAGCCAAGCAAGTGCTTGTTTTTGGAATCTGGAAAGATATGTTGGATTCAAACGGGTCCTGCGAATTTTGTGCTGCAAACTATAATTTGCAAACAAGGCAAAACTTATTATTAAAAGCCAACTTGGTTAATGGTTATAACTCTTGCAACTTGTTTGAAATTGATCTTTTTTCTTTTATATTAATATTTTCTTATATCATTTTGATTTTCTAAAATTACCAATCTGTGTTGTTCTCTCACACTCAGCTCTCCTCTTTCATACTCCTGCATGCTCAAATCTGCATTTTGGAATTGTTTCTGTTGAATAGGAGAGGCTTGTTTTGCATTTTAAAGTTATCTGATGACAAATAGACTAACAAAAGAAAAAATCACTTAAACTTTTATTTGATTAATAAAATTTTCTGATTATCTATAAAAAAAAAAAAAAAATTAATATTTTCTTATATCATTTTGATTTTCTAAAATTACCAATCTGTGTTGTTCTCTCACACTCACCTCTCCTCTTTCATACTCCTGCATGCTCAAATCTGCATTTTGGAATTGTTTCTGTTGAATAGGAGAGGCTTGTTTTGCATTTTAAAGTTATCTGATGACAAATAGACTAACAAAAGAAAAAATCACTTAAACTCGTTCATACGCGCACTGTATGAACAACTGATGAAATTCTGTGTTATCCGCTATTTTGCATGGCTTTGAGATGCATTTAAATTGTTGAATCTCCTGCTATGCAGGGACCTTTAGCCTTCTATAAAGGCTTTATTCCCAACTTTGGAAGGCTAGGATCTTGGAATGTGATAATGTTTCTAACACTGGAGCAGGTATGAATATGCTGTAATCTTCCTTCAAAAAACAAAATTTTCGATTTCATCGTGCTCTTTCACCAAACATTGAACATGTTGACGCAGGCTAAGAAGTTTGTTAGAAGTTTAGAGTCATCATAAAAGCAGAAAGAACAGAGCACAAGGCCTTTTCTGAATGCCTCGTTATACTAAACATAATCTGCAGCTGTTAGACTCCATACGGCTGAAATAGTTTATCTTCAGCTGCCATTTTTTTTTGCAATTAATAATGCTAACTTGCTAGAGTAATGAATGTTATTTTACGGAAACAGAAACTTTTCTGATTTTCCTTAATTTTTTCAATATCAGAACAAGAACTTCTCTCCCTCCGTATGCTTAAAATAAATTGTTATGTTATTTAGTGAATTTGACAAGTTTGATCCCAGGAAATGTGACATCCGGATTTCAACTTCCCCCCAAGTGGCTTTCATTCATTCCACTCCCTAGGTTCCGGGGGAAATCCTATTTTTCTCTCTAAAACGGGTTTCTATCTTCGTCTCTTCCTGCAATCGAGGATGAGAGAACATGTTACTTTCAATACACAAGCATGAACCCCCCTTTCATTTCATCCAAATGATCCTACGAGTCCTATGAGTCAGACGAAATCCCAAATCGGAAGTGAGACCATCTTGATTGAATCTGTTCCTCCTCTTAGATTGTTTTGTTCTTGGTTATGAAAAATAGAAACTAATTGATGGTTTATGTAGTCGAGAGCGATACTGTTTCTTGTTTTCACCTTCTATGGGGCTAACATAAAATGAAGATATTGTGCTTACAAAATCGACAAACACGAGAAAATGTGAGCCAAAAAGAAAAGAATATGGAAACAAAGAAAATGTATCATCATCTAAACTTCTTTGCCTCCAAAATCCATTTCCGAACCTTGCTGATACACACTGCATCAAATCTTAAGTACAACAGTTGCAGTTTTCTGTAGCTCTTTAGAGCATATGTGTCAATACAGTCTTCATATCTTTCATAAAGTGCCGGAACTGTAAGAACAATAAACAGGCCTGCCACAATACAAGGAAGAAAATGGCTAATGAAAAGGGAATTTTGCATATTTGCCTAGAACACGAGAAGTTTAAGAAACATTACATGTATAAAAACTTGTACCGTCCAATGTGATCTAATATTGCGTATAAAACATGATATAGAGGGCTTTGATATCTTAAATTGAAATCAGGAGACCATGAAACTTACTGGTGTAGCCCAATGTGAGGAAATCAGTGACACTCCCAATTACAGATATCAGCAAAAGACTTAGAGCCACTTTTATGAACATTTCCGAGTCCCGACCAAGGGCGATATCCTCAAAAATGGATAGCAAGGCATTTATGTGATAACGAATGAGCGTTGCTGCTTCATTTATGACTTCTTCTGAGATATGCAAATGTGGTATAGGTGGAGAAGGTCTGCTTCAAATCATTTACTGAATAATTAAACAAGCAGAACAAAAGTTTGTCGAAAACTAAATATTAAAAAATCTATCACCTCTCTAATAGTTAGAACTTTGTTATGCTTAAGATTTTTAGTTTGATCTGTATTTGTCTAAATTATGTCCTTTATTTGAGGAGCTTTTCTTTGCCAAATTGTCCTTGCCCAGGTTATTCCAGTTCGAATGTGCTTGACCTGGAATTGTAGCTAGAACTTAGATAAAATTAAATAAAAAAATACATTCATCGCTGCAGGTTTCCAGTATGAGTAAGAAGATCACATTGGGATCGAGTGTCTGTCTCTCACAAAGAAAATGGCCTCTAAAAAATCCTCTTACTTAGTAGAAGCATATAATACTCAATATATCTCTAAACCAATATACACTTCAAGTCTTCAAAGTCCGCGGTAGAGGAGAAAAGTGTGCACACAATCTATATATATTAACAATCAACATCAAAACATGTTTATAAAGGAAAATAGAATCCGGAAACGATACGTAACCTGTTTAAAATTGCTGCTGATTTTGCCCAAAGAAAAAGAATGGTGAAGAGGAGTAAGAACACACTTGAGGATAATGAAAGCAGTGTATAACCAGATATCTCAAACACCACCCAAGCAGCCAAAGTCACCACTAAAATTCCTGCTGTCAAATTTTTTTGCCTCCATAGCATCACATCTGCAGCTGTTTCAATTCAACAGCCTCAGAAATTGAATTTATTATTACTAATGTTACTGGCATTACCAATTTTTCCTAAATCATTACACCATTGAAAATAAAGAATGATTATTTACTTCTCGTGCATATTAAATAACTTCAACGCGATATTAAAATCCAACGCATCCCGCCACCAATTTATGAAGAATTTTGTGTTGAGCTGGGTCGAAAAAACTTAAATTTTTATTTCGAAGAAATGATTGACCAACCAGGTATATAAGTATTATGATTCAGTAAATACACAGATTACATTGATGAAGTGGAAAAACTAGATTGAGAAATGAGCATTTCAGATGTGACTTACCAAGTCCTCCTCCAAGGATTTGATGAACAGTTCTCTGCCTGGAAAACAACCGATCTGATGAACCCATTTTCAAGAACTCGGAAACAAACAGAACCCACAAACCTGTTTAATTCTATGGTTGGAAAATAATTTATCTTTCTATACTTTGCAAGGAAGTAAAGATCAGTTTGTTCTGTAAAGCTATGAATACACCATTGGGCTTGTAACTGTACCACTGTTTGTGTGGGGTTTTCGTTGACTTGTGGGGTAAGCGATTCTCAAGTTATACAGCTTAAAAGCTTGAAAATACCTTTATTTTTCAAATCTAGATAATAAAGTAGCAAATAGGGTCCGCGGGCGGTGGAAGGTTGGTGTGGTTTCTTGTTTACTCTTTCAGAATTTCATATATTATTTAGTAATAATTGCAGCAGCGGTACCAAACCTTTTATTTTATAGCAGACTTTGTCCAAACCTTTTATTTGTGTCACTCACGGTACCAAACCTTTCAAAAATATCGCAATTGAAGTCCAAATGGATGGTTTCCGTTAGTTGACCAAATAATTGATCTTGACAATAATTTTGACTAATTTTAAAAGGTTAAAATGATAATTTTACATTTTGTATACTAAAATAACTAAAATCAAATAATTAAAATTAAAAACTCATTTTCACCTTCTTCTTCTCCATTCACCCCACACATATCCAACCCCACCCCAAACCTGCAAACCCCAAATCCGTGATTGGTGCAAGACCATGAAAACGAGATGAATAGAAAATGGTTGCCGGATATGCATTAACATTTTGAATATCTTGATTCCTATCATTATAAACATAGAGAAAAATCACTAGAAACAGGCATAAAAAGAAAAAAAAAATATGTGCATTTTTTTATAGTAATCATTGTAAGCATAAGAAGCATGATTTTGCCAAGTATCGGGTAAATAGCAAAGCCGCCCTTGTTGAATAGCTCTGCAATTAGCTTGGCCAGGTCCGCAAGCCCAATGAAGTCTACTTTTCAGTGAATCCTCATCTGTACCTTGTCTTGCGATACAAAAAAAACTGTTGATGAATTTGCATCGAAACTTTCTGAATTACTCAAATTAATTGAATAGACAGTAGTGCTGTTAGTAAAAAGGACATCCAGTTCCTCTCTGAGACAAGCCCATGCCTTTTGAATTATGCTATAGGGCCCGGCTCAATGACCGGGCCCAAAGTCAGCCTCCCCTCAAATGTGAGGGCGCCACCTCGGCGCCCTGTCAAATGTCCCGGTCATTGAGCCGGGACATTTGGCATAATTCCATGCGTTTTATCTTCATTGAACAGCTCATATATGTATGTATTTATTGGCATGTCGGGGTTGACTATGTGAGCCAGAATCATTTGAAACACGTCGAATCAAGTTACCGTTAAATGCTTCTGCATTTTTTTACAGTGGCATAAGGTTCATTGGCACCACCAAACCAAGGCCACCAAGTTTCAGTCACAACAATAGGGATCTTCAAAAAGTTGAGAGCAGATATTGAGTTATTGGTTGCATCCACCAAATAGGGAATTATTTCTTCAATTTGTTATCACCTTTTTCTCACCAAGATTTACCAATTTCTCATCTTTGTGATTTTTCGAGGGGAATTTTGCAATCAAATTTGGAGTTTGCAGATTTGGGGTGAGGTGGGTATGTGTGGGGTGGATGGAGAAGAAAATGAAAATGAGTTTTTAATTTTAATTATTTGATTTTAGTTATTTTATTATAAAAAATATGAAGTTACAATTTTAACCTTTAAAAATTAGTCAAAATTATTGTCAAGGTCAATTATTTGATCAACTAACGGTCAAAGTAACAGAAACCATCCATTTGGATTTCAGCTGCGACATTTTGAAAGATTTGATACCGTGTGTGGCACAAATGAAAGATTTGAACAAAGTCTGCTATTAAATAAAAGATTTGATATTACTGCTGCAACTATCCCTATTATTTATCTGCTTTACAAGTCTATTAACCAAATGCCATTAGAAAAAATAAAATAAAAAATTTACCGAAGGAGGTTAAGACCTAGTGAATTTGTTCTCTGTTATTGGTTTTCCAAAAAAATATTAGACTCTCTTGTAAATTATAGAGATTAAATAATTGGAGTTTCATAATGTCAACTATAAATGTTGTAACAATTTATGACTTTGTCAGCTATTACTGCCTAATCATTTTTCAATTTTGCTACATTGACCTTTTTGTTAATATCTTGGCTGACATTTCATGATGTGACTGACAATCTACCATTTATTGGAATAACACTTGTTCAAATTAATGATCAAATTTTTACACATTATTGGATGTCAACCAAGGTGTAAAAAATGAATGTCAAAATAGCTTCATTCATCATTTTTTTGGGTTTTATTACTTGTGACATCTCGTTGTACAGACTTCACTCACAATAGGGGTGTCCACGAATTTTTTATTGGATGTGGACCCCCTATTATTCGTGAGGGGGCTGTACATTGAGGAGTCAATCCCATGTATCAGTAGCAAAACTCTTATTTTTTTACAATAATTGAAAATGATCTTGTTACACGTACATAAAAAATTACATAATGTGTTACAAATGAAAAGGATTTTGTTACACTCTATCATTTGTCAGTTTAAAATACAGTCAACTTTTTTACTAATTTTTTTCTTCCACGTCATATTATTATCATGTTTGACACACATTTTTTTAAAATATATTTTTTAAAACTCATTTCAATCACACGTCTTCGATAGAATAAAATTTTCCATTACATCAATAATTTTTCCTTACTTTTTAATCACATATTTTCCATCATATCACTATTTAAAATACATTTTTTCCTCAATAATATCCATCAAACACCCCCTATGTAATTCCTTATGTACAAATAACAAAATCTATGAAGAATCTCCTCCAAAATTACTACATATTAGTTTGTTAGTATATATTTGGTGAGTGTTTATAAACATGTTAAAATTATCGATATTTTCATTTTTTTTTACTATCTTAGTAGATAAAAATTATTTCTACAAGCGAATGAGACATTTGGGAGGAAAAGCCTTGCTTTTATTATTAATCCCGCATCAAGTCGATTTCAATTGATTTAAGCAGCAATAATAAATGAAATTATTTTTTATTAGCCAAAATGTTGACTAAGCCCCTGTATGATAGGGATTAAAATCAAATTTTAATAGTTATGAATAAAAGTTGATGAAATGCGTGGTTGAAAAGTTGTGGGTCCTCTAAAATATGTGGTAAAATTAGTTTTTGATTTTGACTTAAATTAACATCTGAATTTTAATTTCTACTAAACAAGGACTTAATTACTGTAATTTTCTTTAGGATTTTAGAAACGAAGTGATTCAAATCGTCCCCACAGAAAATAATATCTTATATATCAAAAATATTTATATGTATTTGCATTTGAATTATGTTACCTGTACATTAAAATGTTACATAAGGAATTTCATAAAATGATATAAATGGAAAAGATTGAATGAAAAAGTTGATTGTGTTTTAAACTGACAAATAATAGAATGTCATGTGCTATTATGTAATCATTTATGTAAACTTTTATATACATCTGTACATGTTAGCAAGATTCTTTTTGTTTACATGACAAAAAGAATAATTAATATACTTTGTCAGAAGAAAACGCCTGAAAATATGTGGAGGGAAGTGATTGGATGGAAGAGATGATTGTGTTTTAAACTATTCAATGATAAAATGTTACGTGGTATTATGTAAACATTCGTGTCAAATATGATGTATATGTAGCATGATTCGAAAGGAAAGAAAGAATGGATTAATAAGACAAGGTAGTGTGGACGTGGAGCCTATGAAGATAAGCGTAAAACCCATCGAGGATGACACGTGCGCAGGCGGTAAACTCTCGCGTGACAATCAGTTCCGGATCAGGGTTGACAAGTCCGGACCTGTTTTTGTTTAACGGCGAAACCGAAAAAGGTTGGCTGGCTCAAACTCATTAAACACTGGAGAGTTAGGTTTCTCCTTCACCTGTCGCATTGAGAGTATCGAAATATAATATTAGAAGTATTTTGAACTTA
>CAIGRT010203138.1:0-22874 GCA_903798405.1 Fraxinus platypoda | reverse complement strand
TAAGATAGGAATTTAAAACCTATTTTATTTTAGTCCTCATTTTTTTTCTTCAAAATATTAAAAGTATAGTATATAGAACAATTAAAATTTCATTCTAAAATTTTCGAGGCGTTACATGAATAGTGGTTCCTTTAAAAAGTTCCCTAACTAAAAAATTTTTTTAAAAAAATAAGTGTTAGATGGTGACCTTAGCCAAAAAATTGTTACATATTAATCAGATCCTAATTAATCCAAATTAAACCGTCCTTCAATGGCATTTTTCTAAGAATATTAATATTGGAAATTTTGTGTCAGCTATGATAGACCGTCCATGGTTCATTGGATTTTGGTTCTTGTTTTTGTTGTTAGTAGAGTTGACAGAACATATTATGTAAATAATCCATATTGCACCCATCTCAAATTAATGCAGGCTATTGAAAATGTCGTATATATTATTTAAAGTGATGAACACACCAACTCTCGTCACAATGTTATCACTACTTACAAGGAATTTGTTGAAAGCTTTTGTCCTGTATGAAAAATAGAATTGCTAGCAATAAGTTTAGGAGAAATTCTCTAAAAGAAAGTGTTAAGAGGGATTCACACTGAGGTTCCAACTTCTGATGAGATGTTGAACGAAGTGTTTCCTACTGAACAATTGAATACTGGTGAAGATTTGGATGAATATAATTCCTCCAAGAGTACAGGGAATGGGGGAGGTCAGAATTTAGGTAATCAAAATGGAGTCT
Organism: Fraxinus platypoda; assembly: GCA_903798405.1. NCBI lineage: Eukaryota > Viridiplantae > Streptophyta > Magnoliopsida > Lamiales > Oleaceae > Fraxinus > Fraxinus platypoda. The sequence goes on along the minus strand of CAIGRT010203138.1, from coordinate 22,146 downwards.
TCGAAGGTGGAGAATGGGGACTGACAGATTTTGATTTAATTAGTTCCAGCATAGAGTCCTTTGAGGTGCGAGATAATATACCTCAGCCAGGACTATTTACGTCTAAATTTCAAATTGATCAACGACTACAGCAGTTTGCTGATTTTGGGAGCTTTGATGATTTGTATCTTGATGTTGTCTCTCCGCCATTTCAATCATTTGACGATGAATTCTGGAAGCTAAATAATGTCAAATCGCAAGATTCAGAGCTTATTGAACCTGAGAAGAAAAGACAGTACGTGTTTCCTTCAAGGTCGCTTGAGATTCTGAAGAAATATGGAAACAGGCAGAGAAGATTGAATGGTAAAAAGATAAATGTGTCGAGCTATGAGATGCAACGCAGTAATTGTAGTGTTTCAAAGCTTTCAACTGAGATAATCATTAAACTGGCAGCAGAAAAATTCATCCGGTCAAATTCTCGAAATAGCAGTGACATTTCAATGCTTAGCCACCCATATGCAGGTTCAATTTTAGGCCCCTCTACAGAAGATTCTAAAGAAATTCAGCTTGTCCAGAATCTTCTGTCATCTACAGAAAAAGTTGGCGAGAAGCAGTATGAACGTGCGATCAAGCTCCTGCATGAGTGTGACAGAACGAGTTCCAGTGAAGGAACTCCTGTGCAGAGATTAGTCTTTTATTTCAGCGAAGCTCTTTATGAGAAGATTGACAGAGAAACTGGAAGAATTACTCCCAAGGGTTTAGGGAAGAAGTCTGAAGATCCTCTAGAGGCATTTAAGTGTCAAGATTCAATCCTGATTGCATTTTGCTATGAGTTACCCCTTGCTCGTGTCACCAGCTTCGCTGCAATTCAAGCTTTAGTAGAACATTTAGCTGAGGCAAGAAAGGTACACATCATTGACCTCGAGATCAGGAATGGAATACACTGCATAACTTTGATGGAAGCTCTTTCAACTAGATGTGAAAATCCCATTGAGCATCTTAAAATCACGGCTGTGGGAATCAAATCAAAGGAAAAATTAGAAGAGACGGGCAGGCGTCTGACAACCTTTGCTCAGTCCCTGAACTTTCACTTTTCTTTTAACATTGTCGTGGAAGAAGATATTTTAGATCTTAATATAGACCTCTTCGAGTTTGATAATGATAAAGCTGTGGCTGTCTATGCAGCGTACGCTTTGACAAGTATGATTGGATGTCCAGATAGGCTGAAACATATAATGGAAGTGATCAGAACTATCAATCCTTGTGTAATGATTGTTACAGAGATTGAGGCAAATTGTAATTCTCCGATTTTTGTGGACAGATTTGTGGAAGCTCTCTTTTATTATGGTCCATTTTTTGATTGCTTAGCAGATTGTATGAAGAACGATGAGAAGATCAGAAGGGATGCTGAATCAACATGCTTCAGTTCTGCCATAAGAAACATTGTAGGGACTCAGGGAAAAGAAAGAAAGGTTCGACCCGTGAGTATCAATGTATGGAGAGCCTTTTTCGAAAGGTTTCAGTTGGTGGATATAGAACTGAGCATGTCGTCTATGTATCAAGCAAATCTGGTGCTTAAGAACTTCACCAGTGGGAACTCTACCACGTTTGATATGAATGGGAAATTCTTAACTATTGGTTGGAAGGGGACGCCGCTCACTTCACTTTCTGCATGGAAGTTTCAGTGATTGACATTCTCCAACCCTCTTGGTCCAACATAAGAATGGACAGCTAATGTGTTCCCCTTATTGAACAGGTTCTATAGCCTCTGTGCTCATACTTTACAAGAGGCGTTTGCTTGTAATTTGTAAATCTGATCATGTTAAAGCGTGCTGGGCTGCATGAAGTTAGAAATTCAGTGAAAAATAGCTAGTGAGCACATAGTTTCATTACTATAGAAACAGTATAATATGATTTGTCATTTGATGTTTTAATCGCTTATAAGTAGAAATTAGACAAACTTATATCTTAAGAAAGTACTTGAATGTTTCTAAATTTAATATATGTGATTATAAAGAGTTCGATTATGCCTCGCTGAAGAAGATGGGAAGGTTGATCGTGTCCATTATTACATGAAACTTCACAATAACATCATATTTACATATCAAAAAATGCAAGCCATATGCAAGTGCTTTAAATCTGGAAAATCCTAGCAGAGGTCATTATAGGCCGAGACTGGAAAGGAGGCTGCCATGGTGAGGAAGGGATCTTCCAAAATCCCCAATGAAGGCTCATTTGCCTCACACATATACCTAGAAACAATATCCAAAGACTCGAGCCTTTTTCTCAGTCCTTCACGCTGCAATCTCAATATTCTGTTCTCCGATTCAATGCTCTCATAAAGTGGAGTAATTTCACCGATCTTATGAATCATTTCACTGCGTTTGTACGTGAAATACATGATCTGATCGTTCAGGTCTTTAACGTGCTGCTCACGCTTCATCCTTGATCGTTTGGCTGATTCACGGTTTGATATCATTCTCTTCCTCTTCTTTTCATCCATCATATCTTCTGAACTTGAGTTACTAAGCTTATTCCTCGACCAAATTTTCCCTACAATCTTTTTAATAAAAAGAAATACAATAATTTGTTTAACTTTCGTGTCTATCTACCGAGTCAAGAAAAAACGTAGAACCAGTACAGAAAAACAACAGAGAATGATTGTGCAAGCCTAATTCTATGAAGAAAGATAATGATACTCATTTCATGATTTAAACATGGATATATGAGAGATCAAGAAGGTGAAGGATTTCGAGAATTATCCACTGCAATATATATATATATATATATAAAGATTTTGAAAAGTCTAAAGGAATACATTTGGGTGTGAATGGTAAGAATTGGTGGGCAGATGTGGAAAATTGATAGCACACCTTATTAATCTTATACTAATTTGATGCAATACTATATAAAATTGGATAAGGTTGTCAACAAAAGGAAAACCACTTATGACATTCTTAACTGGACAAAGATTAGCAAATTCTCCAACTATTATGTTTACTAGTTACATGTCCCTACAAAGCTTCAACTATACTTGTTATCGTGTTTCAAAGTATTCCACTTAAAGTTGCATTGTCTCACTAATATTTATTTTATTTTTCTTCTTGTCATATATTTGTTTTTCTCTCCCTCGAGAGCATCCATCTCTCGAGCCATATCCTGAAAAAGTTAAGGCTTGTTCTCTTTACCATTTTCAAGTTTCAAAACAGTGAAAACGCGTTCTCTTTCCCATTTTCGAAAACGCGTTTTTAGAAACAAGTTAAAAATTTACAATGAAAATCCAAAACGAGTGTTTTCAGTTATATGCTCTTATTAATAAGCTTTAATCAATATAATCAAACAAAGTGTTGAACAAGTTTTTGATGGACATCTAATTAAACTCATTAAGATAGAACCGAATCTGGAAGGAAGGAAAAAAAAATATTAATTGTATTTTATATCAAGAAAACAGAACCGTATACATACAGCAATTATAAGTCAAAATGAAATAATTAAAAAAATTATCTTTTGGGGCTTTGGATTAATTATTATAGGGTGGCGTCATTTTCAAGTCAATTCTTAGACTCCAATCTATCAACCCATAAATCTTATCTCAAATTCTTAATAATGAAAAAAGAAGAAGATTATTTACTTGTTGGTTGCTATTGTAATTTAATCTGTTGATTTCTGTAGTTTGTGCTTTTCCATTAGCAAAACAATGTTAAGAAACAAATTTGTAGAACAAGTTTTACTGAATTTTCAAGCCTTAAAATTAATCCAGAAAATGAATAATTATAAAAAGCCAAGAATTTTGTTGGGACTTTGAGAATGTTGCTTAGAGAAGAAACTCAAATTGATCAGATCAAAAATTAACTGATTTCAGGCAAGAATCAACAAGCAGACATTATACTAGAAAGCTATTGGAGTTGCTTCGATCTTGGATGAGCAGAACAGGATTCATTCTAATTTATTTATTCAGTACAAGAAACTAAAAGGAATTTTCTTGTAATAGCTAACCAATGGGGAAATGACAGTTGATGGTCGACCGACCAGAACATCTTTTATTTCAAGCTCAGAGCATTTATAAAATCATATTACAACAACAAAAACAGCAGATAAGAACACATCTCAAATGGTTCCCCTAAAATTGAGAGGCAATTCTTCATTCTTTTCACTGCCAAAAATTCCTCTCTCTAAAATCCATTCTTCAATCATTACTTGAGAATTCACAGCCTGATCTGTAGGCACAAGATGCCCAGCGTTCATAACCACGACATGGCTCAAATTTGCCCATTTCTGCACATACCCAGCTAGCTTCCCATCAACCCTCCAAACCTTCCTCTCCGCCTCCAAAAACTTCGTGATACCTTCCCACTTCATCTTCTTCATCCAAGCCTCGGTTGACACCACACCATCTCTCAAATCACATTGTCCCTGATACAGTAAAACTTTTGTATTCTTAACCAACAACTCCACCATATACCTCACACTCTTCATCACATCCTCGGACAATACTGCATCCACCACATCGCTGCACACCTCGTAAACCATGTTTTCATCGACTCCAAGTGCCTTTTTCACTTCCACATTATTCAAAAACACTCCCACTAAATCATCTTGGTAAGGAATTAACCTTCTGAAGTCATATAATGTGGCTAAACCAGTCATTTTTGTCAACATGTTCAAGACTCGAGTTCTTGCACTTGTTGCCTCACTCCAATTACCATTTCTAGTTAATCCAACAGCATCAGATTGAAGTTTCTCCAAAAGGACCTTTTGCTTTTTATTGATCAGACCTAAATTGTAAGCATTTATAGCATGAGTAGCCACTTGAATCTCAGGATCAGTCAATCCATTTCCTATAGCAACACCACCCAAATTCACCTTTTTTTCTTTAGGCAACTGGGCATTCTTCTTTAGTATATAATATCCAAGTGATGGAAGATATTTTCCAGCATAACTCTCACCAGTAATAAAAATTGGCCTAGTTTTGAACGATTTGTCCAAGGCAATAAATTTCTTAATTGCAATAATAAGGTGCTTAGCAACATCGTGTTGGTTTCTTGGAATTTCTTGAGGTGAAGCAGCTATGCTAAATCCAGTTCCAATAGGACTATCAAGAAAAAGCAAGCCAAAGATTCGATTCCAAGAACCTGGATTGGCTTCAAGTGAGAGCTGTGGAGACACGCGCCACGGACCGAGTTCGTATAAGTTGGCTAGCATGGAGGAGCAACCAGGGCCACCTTGGAGCCAAATGACGATTGGCGATTGGGAGAGTGATGTCTTGTGGTTGGAATTTTGGGCTTCATAGAATGCGTAGAAAATGGCAGAACCAGAGGTCGAGTTCACTTCGAGATAGCCTGATTTGGTGGGGAGGGCCTCTTTGGGATAGGAAGCGGAGATGTCAACGGCGGCCGCGGACGGTGGCGGTGTGGAGGCGAGGAAGTGGAAGAGGGCAATGAGGAAGAGGAGTTTAAAGAATGGTTGCAGAGATTCCATTAGGTGAGCTTGACCTGCTCTGTTTGTGTTCCTCGGAAGCAGCCCTTTTTTTCGACCTTTTGCGATTCCTGATTGAGCTCACGTGAGCGTTTGAAAAATAAGAAAAAGCTCTAAATTAGTGTGTGAGATTATTTTACTGAAGAATTTGTAATCCAAAAGAAGTGAGAGAAAAATATATTTTAAAAATAATAAGAATCAAACAAGAACTGTACATATTTTGTTCTATTAACATAGGATTCCATTAAAAAAGGTTTAAACTTTAAACCCATCTAATAAAAATAAAAATAAATTGTCATCTAATGCCCACTGCAGCCAAGAGAAGAAGCAAAATGCATGCCGCTTAAGCACCTAACCAAAAGAGTATTCATCATTTTCTAGTAAACATCCCATTCAATAACTCAAGAAAGATCCATACAAATATAACTTTCTTATAGCTACAAGAGTGATGAAAATGATTTCCATTGATCGCTGAGTCGGCTTTAACCATTAGGTGTACACCAGTCAGCGTTATAAGATTTTACACAATAACGTGAATAAGAAGACAAATATTAACGGGAAATGCATCTGGTGATCGATGCCAGGACAATCACTCCCTTCAAATACTATATTATACAATTCCTCAGACCTTGATTACAAAAACATTTGAACACAATAAATTTGGCCTACATGTTCCCCAGCCTCTCTTGGTCACACAAAATTGTCTAATAAACAAACAATATCTATACAGAACAAGATGTAACCCTATTGGAATATCACAGAGTTTGCATTAACCATATAAAAGGCTAAAATCAGCACAAGAGATTGAGCAACGGAGAATAGAAGCAAAAGCTATAGTTAATGAATGTTTTACAATCGACAATTACTCCACCTAAAATGGCAGGAAAACTAAATTAGGGAAACCTACAGGTAATTCTCTGCATTGCTACAGCGCTGTACAGTATCCTCCCAGTATCAAGGGGTATTCATTTGAAATTCCCCTCTGCATCCTTGCCAGCTCATTTTCATCAAGCTCTCTATTGAAAGTTGTGATAGTCATGGCCAATTCTTCCACAGCACAAGTGCTAGCTAGTGAATTACACGGATAGCTTTCCAGAATAACTCTCAGGATCCATTCACAGCCATTTCCGGTGAGGACTTAGGTGGTAGCATTGAACAGTCATCACTCCGCTGCCTATTCTCTGGGTAATCATGCAAACTATCAGAAAAGCTTCTAGGAGAAGCTTCTTCATCCTTTGCATGGGATTTCGCATCTGCATTTCCATTATCATCAGATGACCTCGTAGAACCCTTCACATCACAATCTGGTTCGATAGTGTTGTTTGCATCCAACTGAGGACTGTCAGTTCCAGCACCAGTTGTTTTCTTACTTGGTAGTACTGCCTGACTTAGGGTAGAGCATAAGGCAGCAAAAACACCTTCTCTTGGTTTTGCACCTTTTGGGGACTGCAGCAACCTTTTTGGCTCAGGCTCCTCCTTTGAAACTAATTTGCGTTTTAACCGGAACTCAGCCAGCCCCTCATCTTCATCAGATATATCAGACAGTTTTTTAGGTGGAGGCTTGTAATCCTCATCATCTTCATAGTCAACAAGTCCACTAGACCTTCATACATAGAAAAAATTGATTTATAAGTACCTAAGGTGATAAAAAATAAATTTACAATTGATGTGAAATTAATACCGCAGTGAAGGGTAGTTTAGAGCAGATCCATTAGCCAAGACAGGCTGAGATTGCACTCTGTTAGAGCTGGCAGCTGATGCAGAATTTTCTTCATCACTAATTAAAATGCAGAATTGGTCATTTCGTGGTATTCGTAATTTGAGATCCACCATTATACATTCCACAACTACAAGCAAAGACAAACCTGTCCTCATTAAAATAATCTTCTTCCTCTCTCTCCAATGCTCGCTCATCTATCCGTTTCCTCTGGTCTAACAAAGTAGCAGTGCTTCTCGTTCCGGTACTCTCTAGGGACTGCAATTCATTCATCGTGATCTAAACACAGAGAAGTCCAAATGCCATAAAAACCCATAAAAGATAAAATAAATACCTGCTCGTATTTAACTTTTAGAGCTTGAATGGAAGACAAGTTCTCAAGTTTGACCAACTGATCCCAGAATGAATCAACTATATATCTAAGTAATACCTTCAAGTTCTCCTGTGAAACACGTGTTTCAAGAAACAAAATGGTAAATATAGCTAAATGCATCTGTCATGCAATCTAAGGGACATCTGAAGGGGATAACCACCTTTCGGATATATTCAAATAGTTCAAGTACGGCTGAGTTCAGAAGATTGTATCTATCACCATTAGCAACAAATGCATCTACAATAGGTTTGAAAAGGTTGTTCTTCACAATGTGATCCATAAGATGCTCATCCTGCAATACATCGCCAACAAACAAAAAAGAAATTGAGAACCAAGCTTACCATAGGACAGCTAAATTGAAAACAAAATGTTTCACAAGTTATTCATGAAAGCCACAATTTCAAGGAGAAAGGAGGCAATGAGCATGATCACATGAATACCAAAATTGATTCGCATATAAAATAGCAGGTCAAAATACTTCACATGACCAATGCACCAGTTTTCTTAAATCACATTATTCTTCCTTCGGGTATCAGATACAAACAGAAAAATAAGATAATGCAAATTGGAGATACTTAATAATCAATTGGGAAAGCATTATCCTTGAGGATTATAATCAAGTAAGCACCAATAATATAATAGGATAAAAACTTCATCAAATGGTCTTTAAAAAAATAAAAAATAAATAAAGAGGAAAGAAAACAGTGTTTCATTTTAATTTATCCAGAAGAGAACAGTTTAAATGTTGACTTCAGTTTACCTCAACGATATTAAGAGTTTTTCAAAAGATAAAACAATGAACTTACACTGCGAGAAATAAGAGTCCTCACGAATCTAACAGCAGCAACTACAAGATACTTTTCCCGTCTTCTTGTCAGATATAAAACCTTATCGATCACGTTATCAAGTAAAAAATCACATCTGCAGAACAAATGGAGCTAAAATTCAAAATGAACTCTGATGCAGCATATCACAGCTAAAAAAGTTAAACGAAGGGTGCTATGAAAATTACTTTATTCTATAAGGATGGTGCAAAACACAGAAGCATAGAAGATCGCAAATGTTCAATAGTATTTCAGGCTTCACTCCACTTTGATTCCTATTTCCTCCATCTGAGCTCACAAATTTACTGCCTATTTGAGCAGTATCATTTGGTGGGCATGATGATGTTATAGCATCTATTAATTGACCCAAGTGCTTCTCGTAGAAAATTTCAACAATAGAATCTCTCTGTAATAAAAGTAAAATTATCACATGAATGATGAGGACAGCAAAAATTTGTAACTATGATAACAAAAATAATGCCAATAACATCCTCACATGCAAAGAAAAATCTACTTCATTCCAAATATCACGAACATGTAAAGCCACATAGATGATCTTAAGTCCATATGCTTCTGTAAAGATAGTAACCCTAAAATGGCCAGCAATTTTTGCAGCAACATTGAAAACTATAGCAAAGAAAACTGGAAAAAGAACCTATGAACTCAAAACCAAGGTTTAATACCCATGGGAATGTGAAATGAAATACAAAGGCAAGGATGCACCGTGGTGCTTAATAGCCTTTTGGTCTTAATTTTTGTTTAATTTGAGTCATGACCGAACAAGCTTGCTAGTTAGCTGCCACGGCCCTTTCTTGGGATATCAGTAGAACATGAAACGAAACAAAACACGACTCTCGTCGTGAGAATAATAACGAAAGGCAAAGGCTGTGAAGAAAAGATTATAAATTAAACAAAAAAGTACCAAGCAAAGCACCTGTGACGCTGATGTATATGAATCCAAAAGACTGCGAAGGATTTCAAGAAATTGGCAGTGCATATCATCTCCAAAATCTGTTAGCATATTTTTCACCTGCAAATTAAGGATTCACTAACTAATATTTTCAGCATAGAGATGTGTTTATAGCAGTACGTACAGCATTCCACCCTAGACCACATTCACACACACACACAGAGCGCCCCAAACTTTTAAGCAGGCTGCTATTTTAATCCTTTCAAAGAAGAGAAATGATGTTATATTTCCGCAAAAGATACTGTAATGAAAACATATTAGTGCTATTGTGATTTCCCCTCACAAACATAACCACCCGCATCCCATTCTTCCTGCCCCCAAAAAGAAAGGAGAAAGGTTGCAGAGATTAACATGAAAAGCTTGGAACTTAATTTTCAAGGCCATGGTTTTTCCCATCATGTCATCTATATGAATATGATCTAAACATAGGAAACACAGGCACTTCACCCTGCCAAAATGTCCTACATTGGCTACATGTCAGGTGCATTGGGAAAGTAGCAAAATATTGCTTCCAATCTTCTAACTTCTCCAGAATATGCTGGGGACTTAGGGATGTGCTAACAAATTTTCTCAAGTACACACTAGTACAGACAAGGATTACTTTTGGGATTCAAATGTAATTGTAAAGAGAAATTGGTTAACTATAATATGACCAACTGTTCAGACGACAACCAAAATTGAATACATGTATAAATAGGTAAGAAAAAGCAACAGAAAAGAGAGGGATTGTCTACACTATAACTAAAGCACATTTGATGACCTCCATATTCAAGCCACCTATAATGTGCTTTATTGAAATCCATCAACTGTTATGTTTTCACATAATAAATAATAAACTTTAAAGATCACCAACTTAATGTTTTGGTTTTCTTATTCTTAGAATTCAGTTCAACTGAGTTAATCTCTCAAGGTTTTCAATATTATGAATTACATGAAAAAATAGGATTATAAAAAAAAAAAAAAAATTATGCAATGTGTCTTACTGTTGAATCCTACTTTTTGGAAGATGATGTTGCATATCCAGGTCCTGTCGTGTTCATGCCCATAACCATGATCGTGGTACTGTCCACATTTCTTAGATCTAAACATTAACTCAAAATTCAAGAGTTTTCCTAACGAATCTCATGACTGCCTCAAGATGGCAACTAATTCCACTGATACTAAGAAAGCAATTTATACAGCCATTACATGCAACAAAAAGCTGTTGTAAACTCCAGGAAATAAAGAACCCTATATTGCTCACCAGAAGTCCAAAAAGAACACCTTGCCTAATTACATAAGAACGCAAAATACTGGGATCCTGATTCAGAAAAAGAATGAGAATGTCTGTCCTGCATCCATTACAACAAATTAATGTGAACATTTCAAATACTCCGGCCAGAAAAAACTAAGAGTAGAGATAAAATCTATTAAATGTTTATACTAAAAACTTCGAATTATTTTATTACCCAGTCAACACAAGCTTTTTGTCATCACTCTGCAAAACGTCAGCTATGATGTCAAATATGCCTTCATTGACAAGATCCCTACAAGCATAAGTAAAGCACATAGATAACATCAATTCACGCATACAAGACTATTTTTTACATTTCTTCTCAGGCAAAAAAATTTGACCTTGTAGAACAAGTTAAAAATCAATTTCTAAGTTCAGAAAAGATGAAACAATGCTGTAATTGATATTAAATTTTATACCAGAAAGAGAGCAAAATGGAAGTTACGACTTTAACATACCTAAATAGCCGGAGCTGCTGAACCATCTGCAAGCTCTTGCTTAAGGTACAAAACTCATGCAAGAAGTGTATCTATTACAATCACAAAATAATAAATTCAATAAGACAGCGAACACTCACCCACCCCCTAAAAATTCTTATGTAGCAATGCCACAGAACAGTAACAGGTATCAGATACATGGATTAAAATTCTATAAAATTATGAATTTATATTGTGTCTTTATTTTTATACTTCCTATTTTCAATAAAACAATACTATTTTTAGCTTAACTAAAAATTTTTGAATTAGAATGGTTATTTTGTGACTTAGAACAAGGGTTGTACTATTTATAACTAGTTCCAATTCAAGAAAAATAACCTTTTTATCCAAATGTTTTTAATAATTAAAAGAATTCTTAAATTTATAAGCATGTAAAGTAATACCATATTTTATCTCACACACACAGCATTGCATAGGAACAATTTAAAACTACTAAATATTGAACATTAGACACATTAATTTAGGTTAGAACTAATTTGGTGTCGAGAAAAGATCAAAAGTAGTAGTTACTAAACATTAAAATCATTAATATTGGGTGGAACAAAGTTAGTTCTTAAGAAGTTGATTGTTTACTAATGATTATTAACTTAATAAATATTAAACGAAGCTGATTGGCTGTAATTTTAGGGTACAAATGAGACGCTGGCAGGCTGACAGTTTGGTTGTTGGAATAATTAATGATATATGTCAAAATAAATTAGAGTTGCGGTACTTTGTTGCTGAGCCAACCAATGTCATTGTTTGATGGTCAATATCGTGTAACTTATCCTAGAAATTACATAACTAACAAATTAAAGATCTGATTACAGTGGTGAAAATTGGGCAGGGATGATATGTGGCTCACAATTTGAATCCCCAAGATTTGAGCATTCATATCTGCCACCGCCGCCACCAAACATATGAACTTAGAAGAAATGCATAAGAGGTATTCAAGGATCAATGTTTACCAAAGTTTTTTTTGATTCTGCAGAAGTGGTAGGACACTTCAACCGTGCAAACAATTCCTGAATGAAGGTGCTGTCATCTTTCAACAACGAAACAACCTACAGAAAACAACAGAATCAGGATGGAGATAAAATATAGATGTTTAAGAGTTGAGCCAACTCGGACAGTATCATACAGTCGCATTATTTGAATAGATTATAGAATTAAGACTTGCAACAGTGGCCTCATCCAATGCTCTTGGCAATATGACATCCTGCCAGAGGCAATACAAGGAATAAGTTTCATTTATAGTACAAGTTATGTACAGCAAGATCCACTTCAAAGCATCGAAAGTATCACCTTCAGATAACCGATTCTGTAAGTTTGATGTATCTTGGAAAGGACTAAAGGGTTTTTAATAGGTATGGCCTGAAATATGCCACAGAGAATTAGGAATGAATAAAAATATGACATGCACATAAGGCAACTCATCAGCCCGTCCTTCAATAACAACTTTTCCACAAGCAGGAGTTCTCTCTCTCTTTTTCTTTTTCTTTTTCCAATAGAGGGGAGGGGATGTTCAGAAGAATATACCTCCTTGAACACCACATGCTCTTTTAAAAAACTGCGATGATGAACATGAGGTACCTCGGGATCAACTGCAAGTAAAATGTAAAGAAATTCATCATTACATTCAGAGAGAACCCAGCTGACATATCCGATGCAATAAACAAATCAAGTAATAATACTCTATTAATCCAAATAGGTATTCAATTAAGATAGAACAATGATCTACATGTGAAGATCAATACAATCAACAATTATGGGAACGAGACCAGAAGCCTTAATGCCCATTAAAAGAAAAAGCTCCCTAGGACAATAGGCATTTACCAGATTTATGATTATCAATACAATCAAAATTTATGGGAATGAAACCAGAAGCCTTCCTGTCCGTTAATAAAAAAAAAGACAATAGGCATTTACCAGAATTATGATTAAACAAATCAATTGCACTTCAGAAATGATAAATACAGTTGCGAACTGATCTCCGCACTCAAATCACACCACAAGGTCTCTCCTAAGAAGTACAGATACTGAAATGCGGCATCAATATCATGACTCCAACACATCAACATGAAATTTTCCAAAAACTAGGGCACAAAAATTAGGGACTTGTGTTCTTACATACATCCCCAAGCAAAATAAAAGACATGTCTGAATTCAAAAAAATAAAACTGAAAACATAACAGAAATCAATTGACAATTGACATCATTAAGGGAAGATGATGGCCCAACATCAAATAGGTCGAAATTGAAGTACCCAAATCTCCTAGTTCAGCTGCAAACAAGCTAAGTACCATAATCAGTTAAAGCTCGTAGCAACCATTGTTAGTTGTTGAAGAAAATAACAAAGATTTCAAGATGAAGAAACGTTTATATTTGGCTGCTCCATGAGTGAGGGGAACGAGATTAAAACCTTAATGCTGGTGCCAATTTAAAAGGAGAGAAGTGGGGAGATAAAGGGATCGCACTGCACATAAATCTATTCAAAGACAACCTAAGAAGTTTTCCAAGTCGCTCAAATATTCCAAGATCTAGTGACCGGTTAGTGACGCAAAGATAGAAAAGATATTGCAAGTGATAGAGAAAACAAGTACCCCACCTGATAATTAGGGGAATAAAGCTGATTCTTACATAAAAAGAGAAATTTTGGACAATCTGAGGTATATATTTTTTTTATTATTGTTAACTTGATTCACTGCTGGCACCAAACAATTACGATATAAAGATAACCTCACCATTAAACTATTTTTTAACCCGAAATCAAGAGTATTGGACAAGGTGGGGAAGAGAAAAAAGGACGGAGCTAAAGCATAATTTGCGAGGGAACATAACGTAAGAAAGAAAAGCAAAAGTACTTACATTCAAGACATCCGATTATATCCATGATCAATTCATCCCCGAATATTTTCTCAAAAATCTGGGGACTATTTAGTAAAACTGCACACAAAACATGCAAAGATAATCTTAGATGGAATCACTTGAACATGTAATAACATACTCTTGCAAAATGCAAAGCCGACTTACTGATTCCTCTAACTAATTTGAAAATCATGTGAAGACCATCAATATTTTCCAAATCTTCACAAATTCTAAACAGGTCCACCAGCTTTCGGAAGAAATCTTGCTGAATCACAATAAGCTTCACTTAATAGATGATCATATTGGAAAGACATTGGAAATAATACGACATCCTTGAAAGGGAAAAGAATACAAGAGAAACAAGAACTAAATACTTGAGAACACTAGCTATCAAAGCCCCATGGATTCATTTTAAGCCACTAGCATAGTTCCTCAGCTGCCGGATACAAATTATTTCCCAATTCCGACCTAAACGATTTTCTTGATGCCAGGAACTCTACATTACAAGATGATTTTCTATCTTCCAAGGAGAGATACACAACCATCCCCAGGGCCTACCTCGGATTTTTCTTTTTTCACCGATTTTGACCAGTTTTGGGTGTTACCATTTATGATGAGTTGAAAAAACCCGTGCTTGTTAGTTTTTTTGGATACCGGTTTTGGATGGTTTAAAAACCACCCAAAACTGGTGTAGTGTAATTTTGACCGTTTCTCTCAACCCACCAAATCGGTTTAGTGGGTTGACCATTTCTCATATTCACTTCTAATTTTATCTTTTAAAAAATAATTATTTACAACCAACATATTTTTGTTCAAAACTAACTTGTAAATAAAAAGATATTAATTTAAAAATTATTTAAAAGCAAAAAAAATTACATTATGCCCTTATTTGAGCCCTATTTTGAGAGAAAAATGCATTTTTGAATAGTGATTTTTGGAGAATGTGTGGTTAAAAATGAGTTTTGAAAAAATGAATTTTTGATAAAATGGGGCTCGAACAAGGGCTAAGTAAATAAGTTTTAAATAGATAATTCATTTTTTTTTTGATAAAATGGAGCTCAAACAAGCCCTACGATTAAAAAATCACTTATAAGTAAAAACAATTACTTATAAGATAAAAATCAATGTTGTGTAAAAACGTGTTTTATAAAATAAAAAATACTACTAATAAGACAAAAAATCAGTTATAAAATATAAAAAGTTGCTTATAAGTAAAAATTAACTTGTGTAAAAATTATTTAAAAGTGCTAAAAGTACAAAATTAACTTATAGCNAAGTTGCTTATAAGTAAAAATTAACTTGTGTAAAAATTATTTAAAAGTGTTAAAAGTACAAAATTAACTTATAGCCCTTGTTTGTTTCACATTATTTCCAAAACACATTTTTCTCTCTTATTTTCACCCACATTCTTCAATAAAAAAACATTACACACACATCCAAATTTTTTCTTATTTTTGAACCACACATCTCCATCAAATCACTATTCCAAAATACATTTTTGGCTAAAAATGGGTATAATTGTAAATTTTACTTATAGTAAAAATTAAATATATAAAAATTTACTTATAAAAATGATGTGTAAAAATATTTCCTTGTACATAGAAAAATGACTTATAAGCAAAATATGGACATATATGTGATTTTATTCTTGTAAAAACTTTTAGAACCGGTGCATAATAAACTCTCAAACATGGCCCTTGTTTGGTACCGATTAAAATTTAGATTTTAATTTAAGTCAAAGTCAACAATTCATTTCAACTACATATTTTATAGGTTCCATAGCTTTTCAACCACACGTTTCATCAACCTCTATCAAAATCTACTAAAAATATGATTTTAATCCACACCAAACGGGGGCATGGGTTAGACTGTTTTAAAAATCGCCATTAAAATCACTCAAAATCGATCCGCTCATGAACGCTCCAAACTGGTACTTTAAAAAACGTTCATAACCGGTACTCTAAAACTCCCAAGCAGGCCCTAAAGTGTTTACTTCAAATTATGGTAACTTGTATAGTTGCCCCAAAATTGCCTACTAATAAATAAATGGAGATAGGTTCAATAAAGTACACTCAGATGTATCGAATACAATTATGATACACAAAAGTGAGGCATATCCCTCAATAAACCACTGTCTGCAAACGTAAAAAGTCATGAATTTTCGCTATCAAAACGATTGAAAATGCTTACGTAATGTAGCATGAGTTCATTAACACGCAATTGATCGGTGATGCCACTCTCAACTACAATCTGCAAAAGATAAATAGGAGAATAATCTTTATAAAGTTAAAGAATGAAGCATATAAAAATTCAGCTCAAGAGAGCTTCATCAATGAGAAGAATACAGAAAAATTACTAAGAATATAATAAGATGCAATTAAGTGCCACAGCTACAAACAAAACTAATACAAGAGAGCTTCATCAATGAGAAGAATACAGAAAAATTACTAAGAATATAATAAGATGCAATGAAGTGCCACAGCTACAAACAAAACTAATACACTGAAAAATAGTCAACCAACCAAACATAAAACCAAAAGAAAAAGATATCTAGGAGGTTATCAAATTATTTTGGTGAAGATTGGAAAAAGGAGCAAGAAAAGAGAAAAAAGAAACTAGCAGAAATTACTGTGAAATCAATCAGATAAAATTATTCGGTGCACATATAACAGATCAAAGTACATGTCTCGCACAACAAAAAACCAAATAGATTAGGGCACACAACATTAAAATAAAGACATGAGACCATGGTAGTGTATGCAAGGTAAGGAAACAAGAGAGAGGGGTACCTTAAGTATCAAAGGGAGAGTAGATAGCTCAACTGGAGGCAACTCCCTCAACTCATTATTGACATTATGGTACGCCTCGTCTGAGAATATACGTAATGGAAGGTCAAACATAACAGTTACCCCAGTTTATACACAAACTAAAACCATTCCAAATAGGTGAAAAGCATAAACTTGTCCACATTGGGGGGACGTGCATGCATTTGGGCTTACTCCCACAAGTTATTTGGCACATAACAATTAGCCCTCACCCATCTTGAGCTCCTCTAATACCCGGAGAACCAATAGATTGGGACAAAAGTTCTACTATTAATAATTTTTAGCTCAACGACAAGCATCTTGCTAATAAAATCAAGATACAAAGACCACTGCCATATATGGCCCACCAACTTACAATACGATTCCGATTCTATGGAAGAAATAGCAAATCTCTATACAAAATAAAGGTGAGATTCGCATATGACATGATGTCTGTGCATGTGTGCAAAATCCTAAAATATGATTATTTACAACATCATGATTCAGCAGAAAACCAACATAAAAGGCAAGTGTAGTTGAGAAATTAAAAGTGACCAATAAGTGATTTGCCTGTTCAACCATGAAAGTAAAGTTTAAGGGTAGTAGTCTTTGTTGCACGGACACTTGAACTAGGGTGACGTGTCAATCGAATACCGACACTTCTCGGAATCAATTTTCTTTCTTTAAAAAATATATATATATTTTTTTTCTTTTCAACTCATAGTTATTATTAAGAGTCTGTTTGAGCCCCATTTTTATTGAAAAATGCATTTGAAAATAGTAGATTGATGATGACAGTATAGTTAAAAAATAAGGAAAGTTTTGAATTTGCGTGTAATACAATTTTATTGAAGAATGTGGGTTGAAAAGAAGAGAAAAATATATTTTAAAAATAATGGGGATCAAACAAGAGCTAAACGACAAATAGGAACTCATATTCAAAAAAGTTCAACGAGAAAAACTAATAACAAATATAAAACTAAATTTATACTTATTAATGAAGAATATTAAAGAATTTTATCAACATGTCAGCAACATGTAGTGTCAGTATTTTTTTTTAATATTCCATGTCGATGTGTCCGACACGATGTCCATGTCGGTGCATCACAGGTAGTAGTCATGTTAGAGGATTTCAAAGACCACCAATCGTCAATAGAGAAATTTTTGGCGCTGATCAAAAGTTCCATGACTTCCATCTACCATTAATCAAAAGAACACTAAAAAAGAAGGCATGAAAAAAAAAATAGTTGCTTCACTCCTAAAGATGCACAAGCAAACTAACAAGAACTTCATATCTTTACCATTGCACTTTAAACTGTGTACCGAGTTATCATTACATACATTTTTTTTTTTTTTTTGATAACATTACATACATTTTATAATTCTTAACCCACAATATGTGATTTACAAAACAAAGAAATGAATAAAGATGTATTGCCACAATTTCTTCTGAAACGAATAGACTACCGCAAACACTTACTACTAAGAGAGCTAAATTGTATATTCCTTTGCACGCTACTTATATGGTCCCTGCATAAAACAAAAGTGGTGAAGAAATATTATGATCAAACCCAGGAGAAGAAAGAAAATTTCAAATGCATAACAAAATGAGCTATATCTGATACTAGCCATATGTAAGAGCAACCAGTCATCTCCTGGAAGCTAAGCGCCAATTCAGTTGAAAACTCTGGATCTCTCCACGAAATAATTGTTTCTGAAGATACAAAGTTCATATGAATAGAAAGCTAGGGAAAAGGGAATAAAGTGACAGACAGTTAAAGGAAATTTCGAAAGAAGAAACAGTGTATGACATAACATACCTTCTTGCTTACGATAAATATCTTGTGAGCTGATCCGGTGCAATAATAATGTTTCATTGTCTTCCTCATCAATAACGAACAACCCCAGATCTTCTGATCTCTGTCCCACAATTCACAGCATTTCAAGCGCAGGTGATAAATATGAAATGGTTTTCAATTATCAAATTAGGGAAGAGGTCAGTCTATACTACACAACATAACCAAGTTGAGTGAGAGATGGATACAAAAAGACGTCAAACCTCCAGATAATCAACAGTGACATGGCCAGTTCCTTGGTCATCCCATTTCCCATCCTCATTCAGGCGGTATACCTTAACACGCTGAAATTTATATCAAACAATGTGAGAGCTCTGAGATCCATAAGTCAATTGTGATAACAATGAAAAACAGATGAACATGTCCTGCATAGAGCTACCACCAAATGTGGTTGATTCAGAAATTCATCTTCTATATATTTGTTTTTTCGTTTTTAATTTTAAAATTGAACAATCGAAGCAATCTAACAATACTTCTATAATAACGAAAGGACCTGAAGGAATGGTGTGCATCTTAATTTGTCATATCCTAACAGATACATTCCTGCCTCCAGCTTGAGTTTAACATATAATTCATTTTTTTATTATACGAAGATATTCCACGTGATAGGGCCTAGGGAAGTCGGTAGAGAGAGCATTTCAATTAGATATATAAATATTAATAAGGATGTTTATGATGGAACAGTTACAAGTGTTGAGATGTGGTAGACACTGGCAGTAATAGTAGAGATTTCTCTATTAATATAGGCTTGCACCAAATTAAGTCCTTAACTTTTTGCCTTGTTCATGGACAGGCTAATATAACATATTCAAGATAATGTCCTATGATGTACGTTATTAGTCGAGAGTGTAATTTTGGTTAATTAGAATAAAAAGGGTTAATCATAAGTAACAACTTATGAGTAATACTTTAGAATCTAAAGGTTTTAGTTGAGAACCAAGCCACAGTACATGAAAGGCCATTTTATTAATTGTAAGAACAAGGATAATAAAGAAGATACCATAGAAGATCTTGTTATCCCTAAAAGGTAAATGCTTTAAATATTCTGGTTTTTATTAACAAGAAAGAAGAAACTGAAGGAGATGTACTGCATAGGATTACAGCAGGTCAAATGAAATGGTGGTGCTACACCAATTCCCTATTACGAAAGATCCTTGTGAGGTTAAAAGGTGAGGTATAAGTAATAGTGATCAAACCTACTATGTTTTATGGCTCCAAGTCTTTGAGTTTTTAGATGATAAAATGTTCATAATTCATAAGATGAATGTAACCGAAACAACAATTCTAGGATGTACGAACATACTAGAAGGCGCAATGTTACACAAATGTCTGGTAACATGACCTCTTTCAAAAATCTAAGGAGTGAAAGCAAAGACAATTGCCTTCAACTTCTGATTGTATTGAACTAGTGGAACATGATTGTACATTCACACAAAATCCTTGGCTTGAGATAATCATAACAAAACTCTACTTTCAATATTATGCAATCGAAATATTTATAATTGAAGTGGTCAACACTGCGCAAATATAGGCACATAGGTTCACATTGAATTCAACCACTAAGGTAGATAAACATAATGAGTAACTAAAAATTACGAATCACAGAAGTAGCCAACACTGTGCAAATATCTACACACAGATGCACATTGAATTCAACCATTAAGGTAGATAAACATAATAAAACAAAATTCTACTTTCAATATTATGTAATTATGAAATATTTTTACACAGAAGTGGCCAACGGCGTGCAAATATCAGCGCACAGGTACACACTGAATTCAACCAATAAGGTATAAATATAATAAAACAAAATTCTATTTTCGATATTATACAATTATGAAATTTTTTCTGACTAAAGTGGCCAAGAGTGTGCAAATATCGGCGTACAGATACACTTTGAATTCAACCAATAAGGTAGTTAAACATAAGAAAACATAATTCTACTTTCAATACGACATATTACGAAAATATTGTCTGATTGAAGTGGCCAAAAATATCGGCACTTCGGTATACATTGAACAACCAAAAAGGTAGGAAAACATAATAATACAAACCCAAATAGCTATAATATTAGGTGGAGATTATGAAAATTGCCATCAAACAGTATCTCATTAAGTAATCAATTACTTCCCAAAGTAGTTATCAAGAATACAATCTCAACAACAATGATTGTCCATAAATTATAAGCTGGAGCCTGGAGCTTTACAAGTATGACAGCAAGAGTAGGATAGGAGACTTGTAGAACAATTTAACAGAACTTCTAACACTCGAATACAAGTTAAGAAAACTTCTAAAACTCAAATGGAATCGCTTACATAGAAAAATAGATGTAAAAACAAATCACAACGTCAAGCAAACAAATTAAATCCTGAAAGAATTTGTCTCCGCCAAAAAATTCTAGAATCAGTATAAATAAAGCTTCAGCAACGAAAAGAAGAGCCGAATTTCAATTCGCAAAAATTAACGGGTATGGGTTCAATTCTAGGTCTAAATATGGTAGCTTTTACCAATTCTTCAAATTTTTACTGACCTGCATGGAATTGTTAGCGTTTGGTGACTTGTCTTGAGTGCCCATGTGAGAAGCTTATCCTATGCACGAAGTCCGTGGAATTCACGGTACAAAAAGCACAGATTGAATTGCAGGGGCAATTCACAGAGAAGTGGAATAGAATTAGGGTTTAGAAAGAGAGAAAAAGAATATTTTAAGAAACAAATATTGAAAATTATGGTGTGGCACAGCTCGGGTTTCAAATTCAGATCGATTGAAAAACCCTAACCGCCAATAAAATTATTCAAGTGAAGGAAGCATCAAACACAGCCCCCGCTCTCTCTCTCTCTCTCTCTCTCCCCTTTTTTGTTTCACTCTATATTTTATCTTTCCCTGTGAAATATTTTCCTGCCCCCGCTCTCTCTCTCTCTCTCCTTTGTTGTTTCACTCTATATTTTATCTTTCCCTGTGAAATATTTTCCTTCTCTGAGCCCGGCCTTTGAAAACCAGCATTTAACGAAATGATCCTACTACCCTTGGTGTAACGTAGAAATTACGAGTGGTGCCATTACCCTTGATCTCTGCTCGTCTGACAACTCACGCGCCTTTGAATCGCGTCTCGTGATATCAATAACCCTAACTTGTACGTGTCTCTCACGACACAATAAAAGGGGGACAACATCGTTTAATTTAATAATCATTTCAATTTTTGGCGCCCCCCCCTCCCCCCCCGGGGGTTAACCTCTCGTTCTTTCAAAACTACAAATTCAACGTCTCATTTTTTAAGCCCCTCGCTAGGGGTTGGCGCGGGTCGATTCGATTCGATTCGATTTTTTTTTATTCCAGAAATTTTCGGGTATTTAGTAAATGGAATATATCTGGAACCGTTCGGGTTCGGTTCGGTTCGATTCCGTACTATAATTAAATTTTTTAACATTTAGAATAATACTACATAAATACACCTGAAAGTAGATACTAATACTAATAACAAAAAGTAGATACAAATACCAAGTTCAATCTTAACTTTTACAAATTAACGTAAT